>BLKR01007673.1:0-33233 GCA_011170035.1 Teleogryllus occipitalis
AACAGGCAGGGATGGTAATTAATTGTACGCGATATTGTTATTCGGCATTTATGGGGAATGAAATATTGGAAATTGATTTATCTTCTGTATTACTATTCAATTTAACCGAACAACCTGATTGGTCCACTTTAGAGTTACTCCAATAATAGAAGCAATATTTCATTGGATTACGTTTAAGTGTAAAAAACGAACATGTATTCATTAGTCTCAAATTTAATCATATCGCATGATTGATGAAATTTAATGTAAATGAAATATAAAATGTAATATATTTGTAATAAAATTGCTGGAACACAGTTGCTTTTGCAAAATTACGCGATCGATGTCTTGCTTGTACTATGTGATTTGGTTATCCTTTATAACTGTTCCTTTTGAAAAGTGTTTTTCAATGTTTTTGTTCATATCAGTTTTAAACAGTTAGGTATGCAATTTGTAATAGTTTGAGCCAAAGTTTATTGAACCATCTTCATGTCATAATTCATACAACTAGCGTAGTTGCTTAGTTATAACAAAAATAAATACTATTAATCATTCTGTCTGATTGTTTCAGGTAAGGACTCAAAGATTGGTTGCGATATTTTGCTGAGAAGGTAAGTTCTCCTCTCGATTTCTGTTTCGGTGAAAACGGATTTCTGTTTCGGTGAAAACGTAAAAATACTCCTTTCAAAATGTTAACGCGGTTCAGAAGCGATTGTTCCCGTACCTAACTAGTACGACGTGACGTTAGACCTGGAATAGTAGCACAATAATCTTCTTGAAGTTTTAACTCTTGAGACAATTATTTGAACACGGAATGCATTCTGTGAATAGTATGATGTTTTTTCCCTTTACGTTATTTCCACTGAACAGGAAGATTTTTAATTGTACCTAGAAGATAAATTTAGAATCAAAGTAAAGAAGTCGTTTCTTGCACAGCTTCCTACAAAGAATCATAGCTTCTCCTGCAATTCCATTAGAGCTGGAAAGGAAAATGATTTGTGCTTCCTGGCACAGAGAAATAAGTACATAAACGTGAAGAACCGGAGAAATATTTCATGCTAAAACGGCGATTGGTCATGCCTTGAAACGAGACCTACAAATCACGAGACTGCGCAAGAAAATTCCTTGGACCAAAGAATTCATCTTTTCTTGCTTCCTATTGCTCTTCCATTGCAACACGAAAGGAGAGAAGTGTCAAACGTAGATTTTTAAAAGACGATGCTTTTTCAAAAAAGAATTCTTAATGTTTGATAAGTTGTTAATAGTAACTATTGGCGTATAAAAAGCGGGCAAGGAGGGCATGATTTTTCACGAGATGGCAAGAACTGTGTTTTTATTCCCGCCATTCAGAAGTCCTTCGAGTCCATTTTAAAAACCAGTACGTAACGCTGATGAACTAGCACACGTGACGGGAACTCCTACAAACCACAGAGGGAGGCTGCTTCTTCAAACTTGAGCGAAACAGGATGGGAAACGTAAAGAACGTGCCTTTTTATGATGTGAAGGTGGCTTGTAAGGGATTATCGGAATTGTGTTTAAACTTGGTAAATATGCTAATTATTGTTAAAAATAATTAGCGGCAGACATATTGTGGAAAGGAACTATATACTACTCTTCGCCTAAAGAATGCAAATGGAATTCTGATTAAACAAATTATTTAGCTAGTGATGTAAGAAAAATGTTAAATTTCTCAACTACTACATGATGTCTCGGAATAAAGTCTCGCTGGGAAAAAGACTGTGACGACATGGACTTTTAATGAAACAGGAATGCATTCGTGCTCTTTAACTTCTCTCCTTCACCTCCATTTAGCGTCGACCCACTTTCGTGTGGTGTACCAAGGAACAGTATTAAAAACTCCTCCGCGCTTGTCTCTCGGTGATGACATCTTGTGTGTACCTAAAACCTCTCTTTACATTTCATTCCAGGGGTGTAACTATGCTCATCGCAGGAAAACAGACACACAAAAAGACGTTGCTGGGATAATTTTTTACCTTATTTGTATTCGTTCTCTCCAAAATCATCTCCCAAGCAGAAGAGTTTACCGGCGCGTTACGCTCCAATGTCTGTTGTTTGACTGAGTGCGTCTAGTTAGAAATAAATAACTTCAGGGCAATTAGGCTCTCACATCACGGTTATTTTTGTCAGACATATGCCAATTGGTCTTTTTTTATGCTTGATGTAAACTTTATTGCTCAAAATACTCCCTGTATTTCTGTTGAGAATGTTTACATTTCCTAATATCTTGCTGAAATTATATTTTCGTAAAAACATTTTTTTTTCAAAATATATAGTACTTACGCAAAATTTATATCATGGTAGGATGTTAGAGATTTTATCAGAAGAGAATAATATGTTCGAATAAAAACATGGTATATTTATTTCTTCACTGAAGATATTTTTGATGTGCTGGTATATTTTGTGTGAGAATTTATTCTTCATTAAGTGAAAGTAATTTATGAAAATAGTGATTACGAGCGAATCCTAGGGATATATGGAACATACGAGTTACAAGGGGCAATGGTGTTACTTACAAGGATAACCGAGTAAATTAATTTACCATATATTTCCTACGTTACTTTACCATTTCAGACTTTCTGCTATGAAATATATCTGCCTTTTCGAGCAACTGAAAAGTATTAAATACATTTTAAAACGAAAGTTATCATTTTTTTATAAATATATTTTGACACCCGTAAATTGAATCTTAATACTGCAGGGAATCATTGAATTACTTTCTACTTTCCATTACGTGGCAGAAGAAAAACTACACTATTGTTCAGCGGATGAATAGAGATGATGTGACAACATGAATTCTAAAAAGGTGTATTAAATAAATAAGTATATAAATCGGTTAATGAAATAATAAATTAACAAAACTTTTCTCAAATTCGTAATTGTTGCCCAGAAATTGATCGAGAAAAATTATGATTCACGAAGAAAAGCATACTCCTGAAATGTGCTAACATGGTTATTTCTATTTAAAAATATTTAGCTTGAACATAAATTCACAGTAATACTCAATGATTCATGTTCGAAATAATTTAGGTTACTGTGCTT
This sequence comes from Teleogryllus occipitalis, assembly GCA_011170035.1. NCBI lineage: Eukaryota > Metazoa > Arthropoda > Insecta > Orthoptera > Gryllidae > Teleogryllus > Teleogryllus occipitalis. The sequence continues at coordinate 3,040 of BLKR01007673.1, forward strand.
ACTTGATGTAGTGTACTGGGGGCAGATGTTAATTACAACTGACTGCGAACAACATATTTGAAATCCTAATATAAAGATCTACTATGACGTACTGAGTGACTGAATGTGTATTTGCAATTGTTTTGTGGGGAGAGATGACTCAGGGCATCAAGTGATAACACTGCAGGACGACTGCCCGGGAAGTCCTAGTCTCGAGTCCCGACGGTGGCAGAATTTTCGACTCTAGCTAGATTGAATTCAGTCGCTACCTGGAGGAGAATAAATAGCGGCCAGCTGCTCAGATCGGTAGTTTTCCGTGCTTTCTTCGTTTAACACCAGGCAAATGCCGGAGCAGTAGATCAACACCAGGCGAATGCCGGAGCAGTACCCTACCAAACGGGCCACGGACCGCGCGCGATCTGTCCTTCCTCTTCCTTGTCCTATCCTCTCCCCTTACACACACACACACTTACACTAACATGCACTACACTACCACATATTCCGGGAGACCTGTCGGGAGCTTAGAGTTTGTCTCGGCTGGGGCGGTGCCCCGTTGGTGGGAGAGTCCTAGTTCGGGGGAAACCCCACTAGCCGACGGTAGGTCGGCGCCGGATCTCACCATCCAGCGGGGGAAGATCACCGCCATCTCCCGAGAAAAAACATGCACTACACTAACGGGACTAATGACCGAAGTAGTTGACGTGCCCAGAAACACGAAAAACCAAACCAATCCGGAGCAGTACCCTAACAAACGAGCCATGTACCGCGCGCGATCTTTCCTTCCTCTTCTTTGTACTATCCTCTCCCCTTACTTGTCTTACACTTCATGTAGTAGACTGCTACACATGCCAGGAGACTAGTCGGGAGCTTAGAGTTTGACCCGGCTGAGGCGGTGCCCCGCTGATGGGAGGTTCCTTGGTTAGGGAAATCCCCACTACCCGGCATGTAGGTCGGCACCAGATCTCACCATCTAGTGAGGGAATGTCACCGCCATCTCCGGAGGGGAAAGATACACTTACGGAACTAATGATTTTAGCAGTTGCCGGAAATCACCAAACAATCAAACAAGTAATTATGTTTACTTTTCAAAAATTCTCCTGCCCCTGTGTCTAAACGTTTTCAGAACTACTACATCCATTTGAATTCCGTTGAACGTTTCCCGCCCCGAAAATGCGTTTGGTCCGGCGTTTTCAATTTTAGGGAAGCAAAATTCTAAAACGGACCTGATACAAACAGAGTCACACACTGCGCCTGCTGATTCTGTCATGTTAAATGAATTTCGCGTACGAGGTCCACATTCATTACAAGGGCAAAATGTGTTTCGTCAACTCCGTTCGGACGTAGAGATTTGTGATGACTCATAAATCCATATAACTGCAATTTCGCAGGTTTTGAACGTTGTGGAAGTTTCTAATAAATTAATAGCTGGCATATCTGACTTCAAATAGTTACGCTAGCTTCTAGGTGGCCATTTACGCTAGCTTTTACGTTAGTAATTTATGGACTTACGTAGTCGAAGCTTGTATACTACATGCACCAGCTGGAATATTAACTACAAATAAGGAAGAAAAATGCTCCTTCTCATCCGAAAATTCGCTCTTATTGTAATTTCGACAATGTATTTAAGGAGAAAGTTGAAGTGGAGTCACATCGAGTACAAATAGTTTGTCACTTCAACCTTGTTCACTCGGCTGTGTCGGTTCACACGTGACAGAGACCGGAGTAGCAGTTACGTGGTAAACTAAACGAGGTCAATGTCCGTTGCTGGCAAAGCTCTGAGAGGGTAATACAGGCGGACGGAATGCATTGCATCACTGGCAGCAGTACAGTGAGAACCAAGGCGCGCTTGGAAAGAGAACAGTGGCGCCATTTTCACCTCCACCTCAATGAGGAGTCTCTGGTGTCGGTCGGTGCAGATCTTTGGAACTTATATTGTCTTAAAGTCCCTACTAACTCCTCGGTCACTCTTATAAAAAGGTAATTTACAACCGATCGTGGAATCATAAGAGTATAAGACCACAGCGACATTTTTTTTGTTTTTAATACAGAACACTAATGAATTTAAATAATCCAAATATTATGTTTCTGTACTATTGTTTGTTAAGAAATTTTAATTAAGTTCATTAAGTAATTTTGTGCCGACCTGGGTGGTCGAGGTGGCTAAGAGCGAGTACCGACTCAGCGCTTCGGTCCGAAGGGTCGCGGGTTCGAGTTCCGCCTTGGGCATGGTTGTTTGTCCCTTGACTTTGTATATGTTGTAGCGGAAGGCCGCGCGTTCTGCTGACCCCAGATCAGAGGAGCCTGCAAGTGTGATGGTCTAGTGTATGGTCGAATACGCGTCCCATCGGGACGTAAAGGGTAACCGGCTGTTGGCTGGATAAAAGCCCTAGAGAAAAAAATAATTTTGTAGTTATGCGATGTAATATGCGATAGTGAATGCTATCTTTTAACTTCTTTGCAAGCACTTCAGTTTGGATTACTTACCCCGATTCTCGAAAATACCTGAGATGGCCTTGTGACATTATCGTTGATTCTGTTGCTAGTTTGAGCGGAAGGTCCTTGGGTTCTCATTCCGACGCTGGCGTATTTTCGACGCTAGCTATGTGCATAGCTAGGTCGACTTCAACCTCTGTCTTTAGAAGAATTCTATTAACCGATTGCTCTGAACGGTAGTTCTTTGTGGTTTCTCTGATCAATACTAGCCGAAAGCCGGAGCAGAACCCTAACAAACGGGTCACGGACCGCGCACGATCTTTCCTTCATCTTCCTTGTTTTATCCTCACATTGAACACACACATACACACACAGACACGCTTACACTAACACACACTGCATGCACACACATGTCGGAAGACCGGTCGGCGGACTTAGGACTTCCCCGGCTGGGGCGGTGTCCCGCTGGTGGGAGATACCTGGTTTGGGAAAACCTCACTAGTCGACGGTAGGTCGGCGCCGAATCTCGCCATCTAGTGAAGAAAGATCACCGCCACATCCCGATGAAGTTGACGGCCCGCAATAACAATAAATCCATCAATCAATCAAATGCTTTGGTCATTAGTCATGTTGGTGTAATGAATACGAATTCTAGGGTTAACGCACTCGAATTCTATGGTAAAACAAAACTGCGAGTTTATAACGTGAGATGACACCAAGTGACGTGTAAACTCGCAGCGCTGAAGGTCGGATGCGACGCTGCGCCGCTCTGCGCCCACCCCTGCGCGCTGCCACGCTCTGCGCGAGCGTCGAGGGGTGGCGGCGGCGGCGGCAGCCGCGGGGCGCGCTCCTCATTAGCCGTGCTGCGACGCGCGGCGGCCTCTTCTCATTACGCCCTGTCACACGCGACGCCTCGCACCCCGCCACGCCACTCCGAGCTACCCCAAGCCACACCGCGTCGCGCCACGCCACGCGCGTCACGTCACGTCACGTCACGCCACCCCAAGCTATGCCGCGCCACGCCACGCACGTCGCGCCGCGACACTCCGTGCCATGCCACAACGCGTCACGTCAAGCAAGTCTGCACACCGCGCCACGCCACGCCACGTCCCTCAGCGCTACGCCATGCCCCTCCCGCCCCGCTCCGCCACGCCACTCCCTCTCAAGCTACGCCCCGCCGCGCTCTCCACGTCCTGTTCTGCCAAACTACAGCTGGCCCCGCCACACCACGCCACGCCACGCCACGCTACGCCACGCCACGCCACGCCACGCCACGCCACGCCACGCCGGCCCTGGCCACGCCTTACCACGCCTTGCCCTACCGCACAACGCCACGCCACCCCACCACTACTCCACCCCACACCACGCCACGCCTTGCCACGCCGCTCCTCCCCACGCCACCCCACGCCACCCTACCCATGCCACTCTACCCCACCTCCACGTCACCCCACCACACTCCACCCCACGCTACGCCATGCCTCCAGGCCGCTCCACCCCGCCACGCCGCAACACGCCACGCCACGCCACGCCACGCCACGCCACGCCACGCCACGCCACGCCACGCCACGCCACGTCACGCCACGCCATGCCACGCCGCGCCACTCCACCCCACCCCACGCCACGCCGCGCCACTCGAACCGCCGGCGGAAGGCGGCGACCGCAAAGCAGAGCGAGTGTGGGCGACCGCCGCGCCGCCGCCGCTGAGGGCTTGCAGGGGAGGGGCGGCAAAGTGGGACATTGGAGATGGGCAAATGTCGCATTCTAGAGCGGGAGATTGGGAGTGGTCGGTCGTATTAATGGCGACCTAGTAGAGAGATCTGTATCCTGTAATGTGACGTAATGAGACGGGAGCAGAGAAATGTGCGAGTGGCGGTACTCAGTGACAGTGGAGTTGTCGTCAGGGAAGAGCCGCCACCCCATTCGTGAGGTCAGCGGAGTAGAGAGGACCTCCGAGGAAGACGAGCTATAAGCGGGAGGAAGAGAACGGCGAGACATTCTCTACCACACCCTACGTATATATTGTATCTCGATCGTTTCCGATGACAGTGCGGTACTGTAGATTATTCTCCTGAGCAGTCGTGGCACGTGGTTTTCTAAATAGGGAAGACTGCAAATGCATTACATTACATTGCATTGCATTGCATTCCATGCATTATATTTCTATATAAAATATCTTCCGATACAGGCATAAGGGAGTAACGCTCCTATCGCAAATTGGGAAAACTAGTTGATGCTCAATGCTATCTAGTGAGCACGGCCTCTTCAGACCCTCCGCCCCACCCTTGAAGGCTGCCTGGCCGCAGCCTTCGTCCGCTGGTAAGCCTGTGCAGTGAATACATGACGTCACGCCTCGTCGTTTTACACAGGACTTATGGCGGAATTAAATGGGAACCTAACGCTTTTGTCTTCCCTGTCAACTGCTTCAAATGCGTTACGGACGACCGTTATCGAAGTCACAAACAAAAATATGGATATGATTGTTGCATAATGTAACTCACAAAGCCATGATTAATAAATAAATATATTTATAAATCTATTTTTAATTTTTTTGGCGGCGATTTCTACAGGAGAGGCTCCGCCTTACGGCCTTCAATGACGAGGCGCGCCTGCTCCTGACTGAGTAGTACCTGTGGCTGTTGATTCTGGACTTCATTTGTGAAAATAGAAGTGGTGCAACTAGCTCTTTCTGATGGACTGGCAATTATACTGCACTCGAGAATAAGAGTTTATTATAGAATATTGTTGACGCTGTTGCTGCCGTTTCATTAGTCCAAGGAAACGAGGAATGCATAAAACGACCTTCGAAGAGACGAGAGCAATTCGAAAAGATTTCTCGGATGTTGTGGGTGTGGGGTGAGGCAGCTGTGGTTGCCGCGAGGGTAACACTGGGGTGAGGGGATTGGTCAGGCCGCCCCTGCGAGTCGGTCGCCGTCGCGCGCCGGCGAGGCAGGGGAGGCTCTGGGGCTGGGCCAACTTCGCCAGCGTGGTCGTATTGGCCGGCGCTGCGGTTGCTTCTCGAGGGGGTGCGGGCGGTCGACAGCCACCGGCCGGAGGGAGGGAATGGACAAAGCGGGTGGGCGGCGATGTTTTCTGACGCGAGGCTTTGGGAGAGTGATGGGACCGGGGCGGGGACCGGGGCGGGGGCCGGGGCGGGAGCCGGTGGGGCGGGAGCCGGGGCGGACCCGGCGGGGCCGGGGCGGGGACCGGGGAACGGGGCGGGACCGGGCGGGGACTGGCGGCCGGTAATGGCGGCCGGTGACCGGGGCGGGGGCCGGGTGGACCGCCAGGGGCGGGACTGGGGTGGGGTGGGGCGGAACCGAGCGGTGGACCGGGGTGGCGGACCGTGCGGCGGACCGGCGGGGACCGGGGCGGGGCAGGCACCGGAGCGGGGAGGAGGCCGGATCAGGAGCCGGGGCCAGGCCGGGAAGACGCGGCGGGGTCCGGGGCGGGGACCTGGGCGGGGGCGGAGAGGGACGGGGCGGGCCGTGGCGGGAGGGGGAGGGCTGTGGCCGGCGGGGGCGGGGCGGGCGGAATGGAGAGGCGGGAGTTGTCCTGCCACCGAACAGTGGCGCCGCGGAGGCGGAGTTGGCGACCGCTCCCTCCTGCGACCGTCAAACAAACACGTCGACGACCGCTTGGCGGAGCTCTCTGAGGTCAGGCGTCTGTTTGTAAGCCTGTGGTCCTTCCATCAGACTACGGAGAGAGGATTCACGAGATTTGTGTGAAGTTTTCTTTTTTCTTCTGTTCCGCTATAGACTTGATGGAATTGCTTTTATACGGTAAGAAGTAGCCAGCAAAAGTTTATGAAAAAGACATGCATTTAAGTTTGCTGTTGAACAGTGCTGAGAAGATCACGCTAGAATTTATTTTCATAATTTCAATTGTCGAGTATGAAAAGAAACGTATTTGTACAGATATGCCATCTCACGCATAGATTTATGTAATTAGATTTATGTATGCTGTAAACATTTTGCAACGTTTACAGCTGCTACACGAAATTATACTCCTTTGTGATAACATCATAAATAGTCACCGAAATTTGAAGAAAACTTTCTGCTCAATGCCTACTTTTTATTTGGAGTTCTGACGATTGCAGTTCCAGAATTAGTTGATCGTAAAACTTCAAAGACTTGACTCTGCTTCTTGTTTTTTAACTTTGCACGTAATGTACGTTCGTATGTTCTATTTTATTTGAGTGCATGTAGATTTTTGTTGTAAAGCAAAGAAGTATTTTGGATAATTCAATTACTTTATTTGAAAGATAGCACGAATATTACAAACATTGTCGAAATTAAAACAAAATAATAACAAATGAGCTTTACAATATTGACAACACACTTAGCTTTCCATAATGTTTCCATTTCAACCAAGTAATTGCGCAATGAGAAAAAACTCGCACTAGTGAAAAGTGCCACTTATTTTTTAAATTGCAAATTACACCCAATAATTTAAATTTGCGTTACAATTCCAAATGGGAAACACATAATACGAAGTACAAAACGTTCGGAATATTTCCCCCGTGCTCTATAATTTAATTCCGACCTGTTATGACCCAGCGACCTAAAAAGTATCCGCTCTCCATTTCTCTCTCACTCTTCATTACGAATGCCGCCACCCGAAGCGACATTTGGCGGTTTCACCAGGGCAACGCGTTGATAATTAGTCGCAACGCAATCAGGCCGGCAGATGGCGCGATTTTTAATGCACTTCGCTGCAGGGCGACATCGTTAAATTCCGAGTCCGTGGGTCGCGAAACTCAGTAAAGGAAAACTCGGTCGACGTATTTTACTCTTGAAGTTCGCAGCGCTCGCTTCAAAGTTTCAAAAGCCCCAAAAAAGTGGGCGTTTATCTATAGATTTAAACGGGCGGACTGCCCAATGTTTTGTAGCCGGTGTTATTTCGGTTGGGTGAGGTAGCGGTTTGTACGCGTAGAGAAAAGCAAGGGACAAGCGACACTGGGTTTGGCCCAACGTCAAAAACAAAGAGAAAATTCACGATTCCTGTCCTCTCCCCTCCATTCCGCTGCCTTCTTTTGTCTATTTCACAAAGTCTTACTCGTATAAAAAAAAATCTTCCAGAAACGCGCGCAAAAACTGCAAAAAGCATTTCGCACAACTGACCCATATACACGCCGTACATTTCTCTCTCCTTCTCCATTCCTGGCGACCTGCCACCATTGCTCTTTTTTTGTGACCATAAGCACGACAGTCAATTCCAGCTTTATTTTACAACTCTTTTCGGGAACACGCGAGTGGTCCCGGGCGGTACCACCGCTGCGGATTCTCCAGGAGGACAGCCGTCGGGGCTGATTTGCGTCAGAGCCATTCAATAAATCAAAGAAGCGGGCGATATTAGTGCCGGCGAGGCCTCGTAAACAGCGCGGCGAGGCGCGGCCGGTCGCGGTGCAGTGGCAGCAACAGGTTCCCTATTGTTCCGTGTATTAGAGCGCCTGGCATTCGGACCTGCCCCTCGCCGTCGCTGGTGAAGGCCTCGCCCGCCGCCATGTTAGTATTAGCCGGGCCACGCCCCATTGCGTCGACAATAGATTGTTGCGGTCGTGTTACAGGAACATTGGGTACGGATATTGTTCGCGTGGCATTGTGCGATAGTGTACTCCACCGCACGTTTGTGTTAGCTGGGTGGTGGGTTGATTGTATTGTTTGCTGTTCTCTGAATTTCATAAAGCGTGCATGGAATCCGTGGATGTGAAACACGTTCCATTATTCCTCGTGTTTTAATATATTACAGGAGAGTACTTTCAAATCCACCTGTATCATTCTCTCCCTCTTCACTCTCTTACTCACTAACTCATGCATACACACGTACACTCACACATGCATACTTGTCTTCTATAGAAGTGTTAAATAAAATATCCTCCTGCTGGTTGCGATCTGTCCGCGAAAATCGGAATTGATCTTGGAAATACGGAGAGGGGACATTTGCAGTATGATTTTCATCTTTAATTTGCGGAGTGAGAGAATAGTAACTCGAAATTTAATATTTATATAGAAAGAAAAAAAAAGAAGCTCGAGCATAGCCGAGGAAATGATTTTGTGGGGATACGTGCTTCGTTAATATTGTAATATAATAAAACTAGAGGGGCTACTTTCTCATATTACTGGAAATAGTTACATAATTAATTATTGTATTAGTGTGTTAGAAAATGTGATTCCTGTCGTACTAAAAACTCAGTTATAACTTGTAAAGTCCGATTCAACCGCTTAATACGAAGCACCTAGGGCTGTTTATCTGCGTTTATTTCGACAGGAGTTATTTTTAACTTCCACAAATGACACTAACATTTATAAATCTGACTGTTGCATTATTTGCAGCACATTATACAGAAAAGAAAGAATAATATTTAACATAAGCTTGCGTTCTATCACGAATATAATCAAATTTATTATTCGACTTTATAATACGAAGAGATTACAGTTTTGTGTTTTTATTTATATTAGTGTAAGCTTCCAGGAAAACGTGGTCTATCTCCCAATCCGTCTCCGACTTCGGTAATTGGCTCCATACGCCGTGCTCTGTGACGAAATAGTTCGAAGACATTGCAGACCGCCAAAATACCCATCGCGTGGCGACAGAAATACTTCTCCGCTCGGGAGCTTCACAGGTGGCGGCGCCTGGCGCCGAGTTCTCCAATGCGCTGAGCACAATGGGCCGGTACACGCGCACGGCGTGAATAGATGTGCTGGCTAACTACAGATGTTGATTGATTGATTGATTGTGTTGAGTGTTGTTGATTGAGTTGAGTGTTGAGTTGTGTTGAGTGTTGTTGATTGATTGAGTGATATCGGGTTCCACAACTACTAGGGTCGTAGTGTATGTTTTTTCTCGGATCTTCCCCTGCTGAATGGTGAAATCCGGTGCCGACCTACCGTCGGCTAACGGGATTTTCCCCAACCAGGTATCTCCCACCAGCACGGCGCCGTCCCTGCCGGGATAATTTCCCAACCGGTCTCCCGGCATGTGTGGTAGTGTAGTGCATGATTGTGTGTGTGTATGTGTGTATGTAAGGGGAGAGGATAGGACAAGGAAGAGGAAGGAAAGATCGCGCGCGGTCCGTGGCCCGTTTGTTTGGGTACTGCTCCGGCATTCGCATGGCGTTGATCGGAGAAACCACGGAAAACTACTGATCAGAGCAGTCGGCCTCTTAGAATTCACCTCGAGACAGCAGATGAATTCAACTAGCAATCTAGGTAGTATCGAATATCCTGCCGCCATCGGAACTCGAACCTAGGACCTCCTGGTCAGAGGCACTGCAGTAACATCAGTTAATGCACTGAGCCACCTTTTCCAGTGCCTCTGTCAGGACTCGAACACTCCAGTCAGCCGTGCTGCAGGGAAATAGCAATTTTAATTCTACTATCGTTGTAGCCGGTGCCTTTTGTGGCGTCGTGGTATCGAAATGACAACACAGACACTAGCTCTATTTGCAAATATATTTATTTACAAGATTTATTCTATTTAGAGCTCTGGGATTACGTTCGCAATCTACCTCCGTGACTCCCATACACACTGCTACCCGTCTCCGGGCTAGTGCATCCTCCACCAAGACGCTTTACCGCGCCGGGGCCCTGACACCCAGTGCTACACACTCGCCGTGTCACAAGAAATACACTTCCGCCTCCGGGGCAGCAGTTGCGTCCGCACGCGAGGCAATCTCAAAACCAACTCTTCTCTGCTTCGCGGGCCAGCTAACTTCTTGGCGGTCATGTGATCCCCCACCCCCGGCCTCTTTGAATCGTAGAAAAATAGTGGAGTTGGCTTGGAAATCGGAAACTGTCAGGCAGGCTCTGGCGTTGTCATTTCGCCCGACTGTGCACGTGGACGTGGCCGCCTCGGGCTGTTGCGGCCGGTGCAGGTGACAGGGTGGAGCGGGTGGTGTCAGGGGGAACGGGGCAGTGCGAGGCGAGGCGAGGCGGGGCGTGGCGTGGCGGGGGGGCGTGGCGGGGGGGGCGTGGCGGGGGGGGCGGGGCGGGGCGGGGCGGGGCGGGGCGGGAAAGGCGAGGCGAGGCGAGGAGGGGCGGGGAGGGGCGGGGCATGGTGGAGGGGGGCGGCGCGGGGTTTGGGGTGGGCGGCGCGGTGCGGAGGGGGGCGGCGCGGGACGTTGGTGGCACGCGCGTCTGGCGGTGAACGGGGCACCGCCGCCTCCGCCCATTGTAGCGGCGCGTGGCATTTGGCGGGCGGGTGGCGCCGCCTGGCCTTTGGCGCGCGCTCCACCCCGCCTCTCCCCTCCCCTCCCCCTCCGTGCCTTTTCCATCGTGAGCACCGCCCAGCCTCCGCTGCCACGCACAGTCGTGGGCGCCCGCCCCTCCCCCTCCCCCGCCCAACATCGCAAGGCCTCGCCGCTCAGGGAACTGTAGCACTGGTTCCTGCACTTTACGTATTAGTAGTACAAGTACGTATAGGTAGAACAAATACATTTCAATCGTTTGCATTGAGTGTAGGATTTTGAATTCGTAATGAGACAGTGGAAATACCGAAAGGAACTCTGTAGACAAATGGTCTTTTACCATTTTATGCAAAGGGTCTTTTTCCTTTTGGCGAAACACTAGCGGGCTGCATTGATTTATTAGTAAAAAGAATAATATGATTCGAGCCACAAATATATCGGAAATACACTAACTGCATACTCTAACTGTATGAGATTACTTATAGTGTCTACATTGAATGTTTATATTTTGTTTTCCATTTTCCAATGTTAATGATAATGAATAACACCAAGCACGGTAAGATTCTTGAATTTTAATTTGAGACGTGACCCTGTTTCTTTGTAATTAATTTGTGAAATGTTTAGTGTTGGAAAAAGAAATTCGAAGAATAGTCCAAAAATTCTATTTTTGTTGAGGTTAAAAGTAGTGATTGCAGGCCATAAAAATTTAAACAACGGGCCGTATTGCAGTTAAAATGAGTGTTGGCTGGCCGCTAAAAATTAAGCCACCGATGGTTCCCGGGAGCGAGTTGGATTGCTATTAAAGACGGAAACATTTCGTTGTCATCTTTTCTCCCTCCATTCGTTATTCCCACAACTTGTAATTTTATTGTAAAAGAAAGAATTATATTCTGATTCCGAACGAAGAATATGTTCTTAGGTGAATAATGGAAGTAGGCCAAATCTCATTCGAAGTATTGACTTATTCAATCATATACATAGTCAGTTAACCAAGATTAAAGCTTATTTAATTGAGAATAATAAATGGTGCCTTCCTTGTATGTAATTTAATGTCTCTTTAAAAAATAAAATTTCTTGAAAATTTTAGGTAAGTAAATTTAGTTATGTATCATTTCTCTTCAAGAAAGCAATATTTCTATTTTTTTCTCGTTAGAATGAAATTGTCACAGATTCAACTAGTTCTCGTTCTAAAAGATTGTTTTTTAAAATTTTTATTTAAAGTCGTATCTACCTACAATGTGGTTATTAGTAATTACATTAGGTTCCATTATGTTGAGTTACAATACACACATTACAACATTAAATCAAAATGTTAAAAAATCTTTAATAATTTAAATGGTTTAGAAATTGCCCTTATAATGCATTTTTAATCTCATCCGTTACAAAATTATCATCACCAAACCTATTCTAAGACTTTCCGTCCATCTGTAGACAACCTGTCGGCTATCGAAAGACGCTCATACGACCGTGGAAAGCCGCCGTGTCAGAAGCGGCGCAACTTCCGGCCCATCGAAAGAGGCCGCCTTGGAACAGACCTGAGCCTCGCGAGACGTTGTAATCAGCTTGCGTCACCGGCGCGCTGCCGTTAATCGTGGCTTTCTACCGCGTCGGCTACCGGGCCCGCGCATGCAGACTGCGAATCAAATCGCGCGGAAAGGGAAAACACGCGCGGGGAAAGGGGGGGTCCATCGGGTGGGAGGTGCTTGCGTCAGGGAAGGGAGGGGTCCATCTCTTTGCCTTCTTACAAGGTCTGAACGTCAGCAATACAAAACACACTTCCTGGCCCTACGAAAATGCAAAAGAACCGAGTAAGATCTGAATGTCAGCAAAATAAAACTGACTTCCTAGCCCTACAAAAGTACCGGTCGATGAATGCTTTTACTCCCACGAAAAAAAGAGAAACGTTTAGACAGTGCCATAAGTAAAACTGAATGACATTTAATACATTTATATTGCGTAGTATGTTGATTGTCTGTTAGTAAAATTCTGTTGATTTTCAGTATCTTACATTTTAAGACAATCAGTTAAATCTTTTTTAAGAATAATCAGTGAATTGTATTTTATATAAATGACATGTTTTGCCGAACCTGTGAGTCTTTCTCTATAATTTATTTTAGAGAACCTATGAGTCTTTCTCTATAATAATATTTGTAAGTTTATCATTAATAGATTTCATTGTTATTGTAAAAAATATTTTTGTCGAATTTACAAAACCTGTGTATGCGAACCTGATGATGCGAACAATTAGTTCGTGAAACATAGTGCTTGAAATACAAAACATGTTATTTATATAAATTACAATTTACTGATTATCTTTAAAATATATTTAACTGATTGTCTTAAAATTTAAAATACTGAAAATCGACAGAATTTAATATATTTGTTCACCTAAAAATAATTATTGTTCACTATGAAATTGTTTAAACTTGAAAAAACTGTATGTTTTTCCGAGATTGTTCTTGTTTTTGCTGATATTTTGAAGTAGTACTTGTACATTCATGAAAAACGTATCGTTTCAACTGTCGGTGCTATAATTATAAATATTTTCAGATGAAGACACGACACATTTCTGTAATAAATAGACTGTAAGGGTTTTAATATTAATTAAGAGTAGTATTATTATTAATAGTATTGAAATAGTCGTCCTATTTTTCAGATATTGCATCCATAAGATACACGGTTAAAAACGGATTCAATATTGAGAGAGTAATAATTAAGTTTTTTTTTTTAAAGAAAATGTGAATCTAATTTATCGCAGAAAGTTACAAATTTGTTCTGTGAAGAATAGGCCTCACTCGTAATAAACTCGTGTCGCTTTAGTTTATTCAAAATGTGAGCTCTTGAATTGAGAAAAAATAGCCGTTGCGTCTTAAAAGCGTTGAAGTTGAAGCTAAAAATGAAAAGATTTTAAACGTTTTTTGTTTGCATTCCTTTACTGCTTTCATTCCGTACAACTGCCAGGGTTTCTCCTGAGTGTTTTCGCGACCGTTGGGTCCGTTATGAGACCCTGAGCAGTTGACGTCATATCGTTAACAGCTGCTAGATAATCCCAAATGACTTAAGCAAATGTTTTAGAGATTACAGTTAAATGAGGTCGAAAAACTGGAAGAAATGCTAATGTGATTTTCTTTTTTTAATTTTTTGCATATTTTTTTGCAAAAGACGTGACTATATGGAAGTTCCAAATAATATAATTGATGAGAAATAAAGATTTTGTTTATAAATTTTGTTACTTTTCTTTATTTCAACTTTGAAAATTCTAAGATAGCGCAACGAGGCCAAGTGCAACTAGAAAATTGCTTTTATTTTAGACTAGCTGACCCGGCGAACTCTGTTCCGCCTTAACAGCCGGTCCCATCGTTTTCTCGCGTCGCACTCACTGTGAGAAACTTACTATCCTTGTTGCACTGCGTATGTGCAAAAACGTGCGTTCTCACACAGGAACGCTGTCGAACGGGATAAACAGTATCCTATGTCCGCCTCCTGGCTCTAAGCTTCCTGCTCACCAAATCGGTACAGCCGTTCTTGAGTTATAAATAGTGTAACTAACACGACTATATATAGATATAACGGCGAACGAAAGGCGGCTATCATTATCGCCTTCTGTTATCAGTGCGGCGTTACAACAATGAGTTACAACAGGCAACAATGACCGCTAACATGCGAAATCATGCGAAAACGTGCGAAAACGTGCAAAAACGTGCGTTCTTACACAGGAACGCTGTTGAACGGGATAAACAGTATCCTATGTCCGTCTCCTGGCTCTAAGCTTCCTGCTCACCAATTTTGAGCCAAATCGGTTCAGCCGTTCTTGAGTTATAAATAGTGTAACTAACACGACTTTCTTTTATATATATAGATTTTTATCATGCATCGAGTTTTTAAGGAAAGACAAGTTCTTCAGTGAAGTAACATCGTATTACATTTTATGAACTCTTTCGTGGAGTAGCGCGAGGTGAAGGGTTCCAGTCATCCGTGAGGGCTAAAAACGGGAGACACACCTGAAAAACAGCAAACCAGCCGTGAGATTTCTCGACGAAGCCACGGTAAAATCGTGTTGCGAGGCGCAGTACCCATTGGGACATGGTCAGCGATCATGCGGAACACGATTTTTGGAAGTGAGCATGTCACCGCAAGTGGTTTATGAACTTTACCAGAATTGTATTTTAGGGAATATGTAAACTTTTGTATCAATAAATCGTTTTAGATCATTGTTGTTAAATATGTCACGACAGTTGCATCTACTTTGATATCTTATCTCATACGTAAATGTGCACATTCAAAGCAAAATAGTCTTTGTAAAGCGTAATTACTATGTACAAAATTAATTTAAAATTATAATTGAATGGAAAGTGCGAGGTTATATCAATAACATATTGCTTCTACAATTTGCTTGATATAATTTGCAATTAAATTGCGCGTTAAATGTATTTACATGGCCCAATAAAGTATTTTGTTATTATTTGCTATTTACTATGTATTGATATAAATTATACTGTATGAGCTATATTAAATACCTGTCTTACATTGACTTCATACACACAGTACCTTCAAGCGTTGATTCCGACGAGAAATTGAAGTCCTGTGGACGAAACAGGTTCGGATAGAATAATAAAGACGATAAAGTAACATTTTTAGGGATTTTGCGAATTTTAGAGGTAAATCATATTATTGCTTCGAGTAGAAAGCGTAACTTCCATCTTTTCAAATTTTTATCTTTTTTTTAATTTTTAAATTTTTTATTTATATTATTATTATTATTATTATTATTATTATTATTATTATTATTATTATTATTATTATTATTATTATTATTATTATTATTTTTATTTTAAGCCTCTGGGATAGCTTATGGGCAGCGTACTAGATTCCCGTGCTGTGGTCCCGGGTTCGATTCCCGCTCGAGGCAAAAATAGAGTTGTAGCTTTCCTTCAAAATCGTCCCAGTTTCTGCAGCTGTGTGGCGAAGAGAAGTTCAAGCAGGCGGATCTTGCTAGTTACAGTGAAGAGAATACGTCTTGATCGCCTCACGTCGCTCTTACCCCCAAGCATGGGAATTTAACTAGGCCCAGGCAACGGGGGCACCCGTAGCTGGCCGGCGAAGTCGGACTACCGACCCAATAACGCCTAATACATACATACCTTTTTATGTTATTATTTTTATTTTAGTATTTTTTTATTTCATTATTTTTTATTTTCGAATTTTTTTATTTTAGTATTTTTATTTTATTATTCATTTCATTATTTTTAGTATTTTTATTTTCGTATTTTTCATTGTATTATATTTTATTTTAGTATTTTTTATGTTAGTATTTTTTATTTTATTATTATTTTGTCTCCGTATTCGGAGTCTGTCCCAGATGCCAAAGACGGCGGGCGGGAGGGGCCGAGGCTGCGGGGACAAAGAGCCGCCGTCGCCGTCGCCGTCGTGCGTCGCCCAGGGCCGCGCGTGGGCGCCGGCGTCGCTAAGAGCATGCATAAGATGTATCGGGCACAGCGCCGCGAACAGAGTGCTACCGGGGCGGCGAAAGGAGGAGGGGCATCAGAAGGTTTATTCTCAACGAAATTCATACGTAACGTAAACGTAACTATTTATATCGGGGAATGTGAATGGGAAAATAAACACAAGGTGTAAGCGTGAAAGTTTGCAAGCAGCAATCTACCGCAGCAAGATCCAACAAAATTTAGCGTTTTCTTTGCATCTAATGCAGTTTGTAAGAGCTTAATTTAACTTTCCTGTGTTACGCAGGAGGTCTTTGCCCTACTAGGGATGATTAGGCTTGTAATAATAGTAATAGTAATAATAATTATTATAACAATAATAATAATTTAACTTTCGTCATCGTTTTTCATGAAACGCTCCGTAGAATTACTCGATTCGTTCATGGTACACGAAATTATTTATCATCCGAGTGTGATAGCTTCAGTTCTGCTTACTATCGTTCGATTATTCATAGAATGCCTGGGCCAGATGTTTATTATATTAATATCAACGAGCGTTCACGTTGACATTCACAGTCATTGTCAATTGTATAAATTTATGTTCTTTCGTCTATGTTTACATTTTCATTGTAAATTACCCTTCAAACAAGTGATGATTGGACAAATACTGACTGAAAATTTATAATGAAATAAACTAAAGGAAAATTTGATATTTTGTAAGGCTGTTTTTATCTATACGTACTGCCTTTTTGATTCATTCTACAATAAGTTGTTTAAGCGATATATTTTATTGTAGAGTGCACTGAATGGGTTTATCTGATATGAATTTGAATGTTCACATTTTTGAAAATCAGTGAATGTGTTTTTGATATCAAATACCTGTTTTCAAAATCGACCTTTTTGTATTCGACTATCGCTCACTGAGAAAGATGTTGAATGCACCCATCAAGGCTTTCAGAGCTGATACGGTGACTGAGATCGCTAAGGCAGTAGTGTCGTAGCGATCGCGGACCGAAGGATCGTGGGTTGGGGATGGTTGTGTTCGTTCTTTCACCCCTTATCTTTACCATATCGTTTTATCTTCACAGTTACCATTAAGTTAACAACAATAGTGGTCGCTAATGACCTAGATGTTTATGCGACCTTAAATAACAAAAAAATCTTTCAGAATTTGTGGCATTGCAGTACGATGTATTACATTTTCCTGGAAATCTCTGAAATGTACTGAACGGAACGGATTTGTACTCGTTAGTTGCGCTTTCACGGTGTGTTGCCAAGAGACTTTTTGAAAGAAAGAAATGTCGCAATATCTGATAATGAAGTGAATCATGCGATAATTGGTTTGGCGTGCGTCCCACATTAAGAATTCCCTCTGTGACAAACATTTCCCGCATATTTTCTGCTTAATGACTAACGACTGTGATTCCTGCATTTACAGAACTGCAAAATTGCAAACGCAATTTTACTGTTAGTTCCCATAATCCCTAAAGAAGGAAAACAAATAAATATAATGTTTTCAATCAATTGATTAATTGAATCGTTTATTTCAAAAACCCGTCAAGCGCCAAATTTCTCATTTCGAGAAAACTGAGAAAGTGTTCCCGTTTGTCTGATTTCGAAATAGTATTAATATTAAATCAGTTGATAAAATAATATTTTTCAGTTAAATATGCACTAAAGGATGTGCCTATCCTCATGAAACAATATTCTCCGCGAAACCGCTTTTTAGATTTTGGCGTTTGACGGGTTTCTGAAATAAACGATTCAATTGAGTTTGTAAAAATATACTCGGGCACTTCCCTGTTGAATGTTCATCGTATAAAACGCGTACAATCCGTAGAAAAAAGTGGAACAGCCTTGGAAGTCGATGACGAAATGGGGGTCAATGTCCGGAGAAGCCGGTTTGGTGCAGGACGTTGATCCGCTGGCGACGGGGGAGAAGACCGGAGACCGGATGTTCCCCAGTTAATTCGTTTAGCGTGCGTATTTACGACCATGAAGGCGCACTTCATCTCAAATAGTTACGCAATGTCATGGAACAAATATGCATCGAAAGAATCCAATGGACTTTCTTTTCTAGCAATTAATTGGATACAATTACTGGCATACATTAGCAAAAGCTATCAAAACAACTATGAAGGTGCACTTCATCTCAAATAGTTACGCAATGTCATTGAACAAATATGCATCGAAAGAATCCAATGGGCTTTCTTTTCTAGCAATTAATTGGATACTATTACTGGCATACATTAGCAAAAGGTATCAAAACAACTATGAAGGTGCACTTCATGTCAAATAGTTACGCAATTTCATTAAACAAATATACATCGAAAGAATCTAATGGACTTTCTTTTCTAACAATTAATTGGATACTATTACTGACATACATTTGCAAAAGCTATCGAAACACTGACATACTTTTTCCTTCAGCAAATGTTTGTAAAGTAAATGGGAAATGTATGAATGTAAATGGGGAGAAGTATGAATGGAAAATTGTAAATCATAATGGAATGTTTGGCAAATTGGTATATCAATTCTTTGATAGACTCTCATAATTTTAAGTCTGGAATTACAATATCGACAGCTCAATTCCAAAAGGGAGAAAAACTCAAAATTCTAAGTTTGAAACATTACCAGTTTTAGGTTAAATATCTCTCTGAAAATGTCAGTTATTGAATTTGACATTTTTTTATTAACATTATACCTTAAATGTAAAATTCAAATAATGTGACTGACATTTTCACAGCGCTACGTATTAAACTTAAGAACGGCAATTCCTCAAACTTAGAATTTTCACTTGTTACTTTTTGTAACTAAGTCGATGAGGTAATTCTGAAGTTTCCAGTATCAATGTATTTTATTTATTTATTTTACCTCAAAAACAGTTAAAACTGTGTCTGAAGCGCTACGGGGAGAAGTGTATTCTGTGCATATTTTCTTAATTCCTATCCTAAACCATACACAAGTTCAATTCTGAGTACAGAAAGACTGTTATACTTTTTGGTCAGAATTGTTTACAAAATATTCGCTCCGGTGTAATAAAATCTATTTTCAAAGGCAAATCAGCTAGGGATTTGAAATCTTATCCACCATCTTCTTCGTGTAGGAAAATACTGCTGTCAGGCCAACATGGAGAACGATCATTTGAATAACTATATTTTACACTGCACTCTAGAAGACGTACACAGATAATGAAGCTACATTTATGTCCAGAAGGAATACAAAGAGCCATCTCAGCATGTTCTCAAGTTATCAAGGAAACTGGACGAAAAACCTGATCTAGAGGAGGATCATTTATTTTATTTTAAAAATCTTTTATGTGAAGACAGTTTATTTCTAAGTCACCATTAGAAGAAAATAATGAGAAACTACAAGATTCGAACTAGACCAGAACCGGGAGCGGTAGCTCAGTGCACCAACTGATGTCACTGCAGCGCCTCTGAACGGGAGGTTCTAGGTTCGAGTCCTGACGGCAGCAGGATTTTCGACACTAGCTTTTCAGCTAGGTCGAATTCAGTCGCTGTCTGGAGGAGAATTCTAGCAGCCGGCTGCTCTGATCGGTAATTTTCCGTGGTTTCTTCGATCAACACCAGGCGAATGCTGGAGCAGTAGCACCCTAACAAACGGGCCATGGACCGCGCGCGATCTTTCCTTCCTCTTCCTTGTCCTCTCGTCTCCCCTTATACACACACTTACACTAACATGCACTACATTACCACATATTCCGGGAGACCGGTCGGGAACTTAGAACTTGTCCCGGCTGGAGCGGTGCCCCGCTGGTGGGAGAGTCCTGGTTAGGGGGAAACCGCACTAGCCGCCGGTAGGTCGGCGCCGGATCTCGCCATCCAGCGGAGGAAGATCACCGCCATCTCCCGAGAAAAAACATGCACTACACTAACACAACTAATGACCAGAGCAGTTTACGCGCCCGAAAACACGAAAAAATCAATCAATCAACTAGACCTGGGCGTTTGGGCGACATGGGCGTTTGATAAGCTGAGCGCCAAGATCGTGGATGTGGGTGAGCGGGCTGGTCGTTGCGCTGATAACTCATCCCGGGGCAGCTCCTTCGGCGCGGCTCGTGGGCCGGGTCTAAAGTGGCGTGTCACAAACCGGTCACAAGGAGCGTGCGGCGCCTGAGGCCCTCGGCAGCTCTCGTGGGCTACGTCACGACGCGCCACTTCGACGCGCCGCCCCCCCCCCCCCGCTCACACTAACCCTCGCTCCACTATTCCCAGCTCACCCCGCCCGCCCAACACACACACACACACACACACACACACGCACACACACACACGAGAACAGCTGCAGTGTAGATATC
This sequence comes from Teleogryllus occipitalis, assembly GCA_011170035.1. Taxonomy (NCBI): domain Eukaryota; kingdom Metazoa; phylum Arthropoda; class Insecta; order Orthoptera; family Gryllidae; genus Teleogryllus; species Teleogryllus occipitalis. The sequence continues at coordinate 23,399 of BLKR01007673.1, forward strand.
TCTTTCTCTCTCTGTCGCTGTCACTGTATCTCTCTCTCTGTCACTCTCTGTCCCTCTCTGTATCTGTGCGTGTGTGTCTCTGTCACAACTCCAACACCGTGTAACTCGAACACCATTGAAATTGGCAGATGTACGTGTTTTTTTACCAGGAAGGTTTATGTGCAGTTAATTTTGTTGTTACTCCACTAGATGGAGCTGTAGAACAAAACTGAATGCAACCCGCAACACTCACCAGCATTTTTTTAAAAATATATATCGTTAAATAACTCCTAAAAGAAGCGTTCTAGGGCATTAAAAACTAGAATATCGAGACCATGGGCTTCAAAGAAACAATATATGTCCTTATATTATTCTGTATTCTTATTATCCTGTATATTATTCTTTCACACAATAATATACAGGATGAGATCTACTTGAACAGTCTATGACCTTTTTGCTGGTCCGGCGCTTCTCGATATTACCTCACCTGATCAGAGACGTGTAGAATCTGGAACTAAATGTGAATGAGGGGGAAAGAGAGGGGCACAGACAGACAGACACATACACACAGACAGACAGTGTCAGACAGAGACAGGGACAGGCAGAGAGAGGGAGAGACGGAGAGAGAGGGAGAGACGGAGAGAGAGGGAGAGACGGAGAGAGAGGGAGAGACGGAGAGAGAGGGAGAGACAAAGAGAGAGACGGGGGGGAGAAAGGGAGCGGGAAGGAGAAAGAGAGAGATAAAGGGAAGAACGACGTCTGCATGTTCCCGCTAGTCAACTATAAGTTCATTGGCGCACCCAAAGGGACTCAGGGCGCTCCCCCACCCCCGTAGCCAATGATACGTATTAAAAGCAGCTCTTACTAATTTTCTGTACTAATGAAAGTCATTCAGTACACCACCGGCTTACATTATAAATATTAACTGCAAGTCATTCAATAAAAGTACATTTTGAATTCAGCTACTCTGAATAAATGAAAAAGTCTTGAACGAGAACACACACAAAAAAATCTTGGGTGCGCGTTTGCTTATGTTAATGTTGATGATGAAGTAACATTAAGTATTATTATAACTTCTCAACATTTATTGTATTTCTTTAATCGATTACATTACGCCCATTGTATTCTATCACGTTATAGTAAAGCGTGAGTAATTCGGACGTCAAAAATCTAAGCCGTCAATAATTGGAATTAGATTCTGGCCAAACAAAATTGCGAGATTCGGATACTGTCTGTTCAATATGAATGTAGTATTTTCTTTTAAACCGTCCTCTTGTTTCGCCCTATGACAACCGATGACTTTTATACTGGAAGACCGCACATCCCGGCTGCACTTCAACTTGCCGACTCTTTCCCCTTTTCCCGTCCCTTCCACCATTCACTGGTCCCTACATGATTTTCTTCCCATGCCACACCCAGAACGTATCTACATTATGGTATGTCATGTTTGTGGCACTATTCTCAAAACGCGGAACGACCAACTCTAAAATATACTATTTATATTTTAGTTTATTTTTTATTAACCATCTCGATCTCATTCGAAGGAGAATTTGCCAGTGGGGCAATGATTATGCATTAATCGAAACGCTCATTATTTCAATATAAACATTATCAACTTGTAAGTTTCGGGAAGACCAATGAATAGTGTTTATTCGCCTTGCGTCTTTCTACCACAGAGGAGTAATTGCTGTTTCTCTTCTCTTCTCTTGCGTTCTGTCTCCTTGAAGGTCCTCCTCTTTTCCGCCAGTTTCGCTTCCCAAGTCAGCGGCAATTTCACTCACAGCTCTTTTCCCTCCGCCATCTACAAAATCGAGCGACTGGTGTAGTTTCTCCAAAGCTGCGTGTGTTTCGAGAGATCTGCGAGGAAAGTTTTGGAATGGCTGTTCCGCGGACCGAAAGTACCGATGGTAATTGCAGCGCTAAATGTAGACCAACTTCGAGATATATCTGCGTGTGGTTTAGTGAAGCGAAAAGACTGGAACTCTGCAAAGTAAATGTAAGTTGTATCTAGGAGCAGGGAAGATATTATTATAGAAATTAGTACAAGCGAAATTGCATCTCCGTGTTTTAGAAGCAAACCACCAATTTTTATTCGTAGGGTTTTCATTTGTGTAGACATTCATTTCTCCCTTTTTTATGTTAAATAATTGGGAGAACTAATACTGTAAAATTGCACAGCAAAAGTACTGATTTTGTTGCCAATTTGACATTGGGTCTCGGTCGAAAGGTTTAATGTTTATAATTTCCTTCTATTTGTTGTTATTTATATAACATTAACGATGATCTTTTTAAAATATCACTTTTCTTGATGTTTCTGTTCCATTATTGTTTTTATTCTGTTTACAGCATATTACGTTTTTACATTGTTGCAATCTTTAGCCTATATTTATCAAATTGTTATAATATTTAATAATCAGTTAGTAAGAAAGCAATACAACCGAAATAAAATAAAGTTTAATGTTTTATTTATATTAAAATTAGAGTTGACTCGGAGTAGCTGTCTTGGTGGAAAGTGAGTGTGTATCTCATTGACGTTGCTTGATTGATACGTGGTTTGAAAAAATATGAATATTAGCAACAACGGGTTATGATTGATGCATAAAACCTCTCATTGTCGTTTGTGTGAAGGAAATTATTGGCGTGATAGACACATTTATTTTTAAAAAAATATTAGTAAGGACGTGAGAGGGCGATACCTACCAAATTGCGTTGGATCCACCATTACAATAGAGTAGACAATTGAGTATCTGCATTGCGCGTTCAGTTACGTCACTGTTGACAGAGTGAAGCGGTCACGTAAGCGGGGGAATAAGGCGCAGCCTCTCAGACGTAAGACGCGCCATCTCTCGGGGACCTGGTGACCGCGGAGGCGAAACAGCGCTCCGCGAGTGCAGCAAAAGCCCTGAGCCGGTCTCTCGGCTCACTAGCACAAAACCAGCAAAAAGGCACACACGCAAGTCCCAAAGGGCGGTGGCTCAGTGCATCAACTGATGTCACTGCAGTGCCTCTGAACGGGAGGTCCTAGGTTCGAGTCCTGACGGCGGCAGGATTTTCGACACTAGCTTTTCAGCTAGGTCGAATTCAGTCGCTGTCTGGAGGAGAATTCTAGCGGCAGGCTGCTCTGATCGGTAGTTTTCGTGGTTTCTCCGATCAACACCAGGCGACTGCTGGATCAGTAGTACCCTAACAAACGGGCCACGGACCGCGCGCGATCTTTCCTTCCTCTTCCTTGTCCTCTCCTCTCCCCTTACACACACACACACACTAACATGCACTACACTACCACATATTCCGGGAGACCGGTCGGTAACTTAGAGCTTGTCCCGACTGGGGCGGTATATTGAATTCAGTCACTGGAAAAGAATTTTGGCGGCGGCTGCTCTGATCGGGAGTTTTCCGTGGTTTTCCCGATCAACGCCAGGCGAATGCCGGCGTAGTAACCTAACAAACGGGCCACGAACATTCTTCTCTCCTCACCCTTGACACACACACGTACATGTTCATGCACTACACTACCACGCATGCCGAGAGACCGGCCGGGGACATAACTTTTCCCGGCTGGGGCGGTGCCCTTCTGGTGGGAGATATCTGGTTGGGTGAAAACCCCGCCAGTCGACGGTGAGTCGGCGCCGGATCTCACCATCTAGTGAGGGACGCCACCGCCACCTCCCGATGAAAAACCATGCACTACACTTACGGGACTAAGGACCTTGTTAGTTCACGCGCCCGAAATTACTAACAATCAATGAATCGAAAGCCACAAACAACATAGAGTATAATTGTAACAATAATAATAATAATAATAATAATAATAATAATAATAATAATAATAATAGAGTAATAATGATATAACACATTAAAAGACATGTATGATAGTGTGTCTCAGAATAAATGTAACAAACGTCTAGGGTATGTAGAGGGGTCGAAGATCAATGAGCTTTTGCCAGTTCCATATGGAAATTTCGCCTTACAAATTTACCCATAAGTCATTAGCCCCCTGACTTTTATGCAACTCCACATACTTCTGTATTCTGCAGGCACACAATATATCTTTACCTGCACCAGGACGTGACCTGCCGAAAATAGTGCATTGGGTTTTGCCTAACAATAAGTGTCAAATGTGGAACTGATGAATGGAATTTTCCACCAAATGTGCAAAAACTGGCAAATTGGTAAAAGGCATTGGCAAAAGCGATCATCGTCGATTCCTCTACATGCTGCAGAAGTTTATAACATTAATTCTGAGGCACCTGTGCAACTAGAAGAAGTGAGTCAATTATGTCACATTTTATAGTAATGTAGGCTGAGAAATAGTCGGATCCGATTAACAGTGAAACTTCTGGCTCCCAATGTATTGCTAGTGGAGGCGGGGTTTTGTAGCAGTAAAAGAGAGTAATTATCGACAGCGTGTACTTGCAGATCATAAAGTTGTGGTACAGAGACTATAAATGAGAAGTACGTAGTAGAAAAACTGCAAGACAGAAATTACACAAGGGGACACAGTAATAAGACAGGAAATATACTGTTGCATTATTCATTCTGGGTAATAGTACTAAAGGAAATATTTTCACATGCAATTTTCGAACGTTAGGCACAATTATTGTAAAACAAAAATTGGAAGTATTCAGATGGCTTGAAATCAACTAATGAATGGGCAACCAGCGTTTTATGGAGGTGGGCTACTGGTGTTGGATTCAGCCGATGTGATGTGTTCTCAAAAATATTTCTCTTTCTGTATTCAAAATTCAAGTAGTATATGGCTTAGGGTAGGGATCTCGGAAGTGCCCAGAATTCACTTCTCTCCATAGCACGCCACACAGTTTTTAACTGTTTTTGACGTTAAATAAATAAATAAAAAATAAATAAATAAATAAATAAATAAATAAATAAATAAATAATAAATAATAAACAAACGTTAGCCTGTGCAAGACAAAGCACACAGGAGGCGCGCGTTCTGTGGAAGCGGTGCAGCAGGCAGGTGGCGATGGGGCGGTGCCGAGTGAGCGCAGAGTTGAAGGCCGCGGGGGCGGGGGCGGGGTCAGGGGCCGTACCCCCCTCTGGCTGAGGGGGCGAGGGGGCGGGGTGGGGGCAGGAGTGGGAACGAGGCCGATGCGGCGCTGGTTTCGCCACGCGCGGCGCGGCGCGGCGCGCAGATGCGGCAGGTAGGCGAGTGCGCGGGCGGACCCCTGGCAGAGGCCCCGCGCTGCGAGGACGGCTCCTCACCCACTCGGTTCATAAAGAGAGAGTGGTTGGGTGTTTGTGTTAGTGATTCCGAGCGCGTCAACTACTCTAGTCACGCGTCCCGTAAGTGTAGTGCATGTTCTTTCATCGGGAGATGGTGTGATCTTCCCCCCGCTGGAAGACGAGATCCGGGATATCATCGGATAGTGGGAATTTCCCCAACAAGGTATCTCCCACCAGCGGGGCACCACCCCAGCCGGGACAAGCTCTATGCTCCCGACCTGTCTCCCGGCATTTGTGGTAGTGTAGTGCATACTCGTGTATGTGTGTGTAAGGGGTGGGGATAGATTAAGGAAGAGGAAGGAAAGATCGCGCGCGATCCGTGGACCATATGTTAGGGTACTTCTCCGTCATTGGCCATTTGTTGATCGGAGAAAACACGAAAAACTACCGATCAGAGCAGCGGGCTTCTAGAATTCTCCTCCAGACAGTGACTGAATTCGACCTAGCTGACTAGCTAGTGTGGAAAATCTTGCCACTGTCCGGACTTGAACCGAGGACTTTCCGGTCAAAGGCACTGCAGTGACATCGGATGATGTACTGAGCCACCTCTCCCTGTGATAAAGAGAGATTTCTGTAAGAAGAGACCGCTTTGACAGCTACTGCTTGGCCACTGCTGGCAATGTATCTGCAAGTTTCGTTCTTGCACTCATTTTGTGGGTACGTGCGTTTACAAATCAAATAATTTGTAAATAGCTTCATCACTATGTCTCGCAGTGTCATCGCTCTACATAATGTTCATGTGTTTTCCGACCTGTGAAAGTGGTCCCTTCTTAGAATAACTCCTCTATACGCGATTGACGGAGGGTTCGGTTGGAAGTACGAGTACAGTTGCTTTCACCACTTGACTCGCACAGATATAGCGGTGCCGTTGTCACTGCAGCGTCGCTGACCAGGTGTCCTATGGTTTAAGTTCCAGCGGTGGTGGAGTTTCAAAACTAGCTACACGTTGTTAGGTCGAATTCTAAGACTCCCCGGGAGAATTCTAGCGGCATGCTGCTCTGAGCTTTTCTGTGGTTTCTGCTATTAATAGCAGAAAGCCAGGCGAATGCTGGAGTACTGTCCTTATAAACAGGTCTCGCACCGCACCCTATTTTCCCTTCTTTATCCTTGTTAACTTATACCCACATGCATTTACGTAGTACATATTGCACTGGCACACTTATCGGGAGACCAATGACGAATAATGTATGTGCGCAAAGAATTCACAATGTCAGTTATATTATTTTTGTTATTCTTCTTATTGTTGTTATTTTTCTTCTTCTTCTTCTTCTTCTTCTTCTTCTTCTTCTTATTATTATTATTATTATTATTATTATTATTATTTGTGATCGTCATCGTCGACATCATCATCATTATCATGGACTTCTATTGGTATTCCCGTGCTACAGATACTGCGGAGCTGAACGCTTCAAATTTACGGAAATAACGACAGCCAAGATCGGGTCACATGAATAGGAATGGCAATCTACATTACTCTTCATTAAAATAGGCGAGAAGGCTCTTGAGTCCTGCACAGTACAGTCCTAAGTTGTCTCTGAGAGTCGTTATAGTTTTACTGTGAACTGCAATGTTGTTTTTTGTCTTAGATGCATCTGTTGACGATGTGTACTAGGTCTGTAATATGAGAATAATTATCGAGAAGTGTCGAAGGAGAATAGACCATCCCGTTGAGACGTTCATCGAAATTTTTGGTTTACTTGCCCGTTTTGCTTAATAGTCCTTTTCAGTATAAAAATAATTTTAAATACGTATAAAATTTAATTAAGTTAAAATGCGTTAAAATTTTTATTAAGTTTTTTTCTGCGATTTTATGTTCACAAATAAATATTATGGATATAATTTTTTTATTCTATCGTGTGGAATATAGATGGTAATTTGATACCACTAGCTTTTTATATTGAAATACAATTGATTGCACGTGAGTGAAAACGTGATACGAAGATGGTAAGAAATGGATGCTTGGCTTTCATTTGTGAATTTACAATGGATGTCATATGCGTTGTGCATTCTCTAGATAGTTGTCACTACCCGGTTGTAAACTTCTATGGAATGCATTTGGGCAGCTTTGTAACTCCCACTGATAGACCCTCGCGTATTGTAATGGTAATAGATTTTCAAGTACAAAGAGTTATTCTCTTCTGACTCTGATACAACATATAAGTTTTGGCGTTCTGACGCATAGACAGTGAAAGAAAAAACGAAATCCTAAGTTCAGCACGTTCTTTATTATTTTAATCTCGTGTATTTACGTTAAATATTCAATGAACTTAATTAAAGCGATATCTTATTGAAAGCCACAAAAATGTTGCTTTCTTCTTCGGAAAGTGAGGTGCGTTGTACGTATTCACACATTTATTTGAACTGCAATTGGGTATCACCCGGTGGAAGTTAAATAACAATAATTACAATAATAATATCAATATTAATAATAATAATAACAATAATAATAATAATAATAATAATAATAATAATAATAATAATAATAATAATAATAATAATAATAATAATAATAATAATAATAAAGGAGTACAGTACAAGCCGAAGATGCAATAATCATACTATCACTAATATTAAGTATTATAACAAACATTTCAACTCTGTCATGATATATAATAATTATATGTCGGTGATGCTAAAATTTAATACAAGCTACATAAATATTGGCTAAATTTATTTTTTTATTCATTGATCGCGTTCACTACAATTAACTGCACTGCACTGCACTGCACTGCACTGCACTACACTACACTACACTACACTACACTACACTACACTACACTACACTACACTACACTACACTGTTTTTGCTTTGAATTACACTGACCAGCACTTCACAGCACTTCACCGCACTTCACAGCACTTACTTATGTAATGTCTATTACTATCATATTGTTCTAACTTATTTCTAAAACTTCGAATACTTAGAGGAAAAGCTTTGAAAATTGCTGCGGGTAAACTGTTCCAATCTTTAATTGTTCCGTTACAAAAGGAAAATTTCCCAAGATCTGAATTTTGTATGACCCTGATATAAACGTCATAGCGACGATCGTATTTCTTTCGTTTTATTAGATAGGCGGTGTGATTATCAGCCCCGTGGAGCGATCTCGGGGCCGCGCGTGCTTTTATGAGGTCGCGGCCGCCCGAGATGAGAAGACCAACTCCTCCGAACGCCTCGGGCCACGAGATGAGGCCCTTTCACGGCTTCGGCTCCTCAAAATCACCGCTGGAAAATTCCGCGAGAAACGAGCAGAGAATGGCGCAGTAAGCCTGCGTTTCACGTTTCCAATTGCCAGTGGCGCAATCAGGAGTTTTAGTGGGTGGCGAGGGATTGTATGTGTAGTGTCCAGCCGATTTGATGTTTTCTTCATGTAAATAATTTTTCGGTTTTTTGCTGAATATGATATATATTTTTACTTGTTGATTTATAACACATTCAGTCGAGATGTTGAATGACTATCCTTTCTACAGGAAAGGAGTCAAAACTATATTTGTGAATGTGTCATCTAATTGTAGGGAGGGGGGGCTGAAGTACCATGCCGCTTTCACTTTGGGGGTCGCTGCAAAAATTATTACTGTAGTGTCTTTTAACTTGTTTATCCTTAGGATTGTCTAAAGATTTGTATCTTTATCTTGCACGTTGATCTTTAAGACGTGCATCTTCTTGCATGTGTTTATTTCCGTGGCAAATGCGGAACAAATTCAGTATAAACCATTCTGTACACTGGTTACAAATTTATTCTTTCTAGGGGGTTGAGTTTTAAAATCCTTATTAACAGTGATTCGTTTACTGATATGTGAACTGATAATCAAACTATGGTATTTACTAATATAAAATTAATACAATTTGAAAACAGTGTTTTATACTGAAATCATCCATTCCTTCCATACATTGCCAAATGTAATTCGAGGAATGTTTTAATAAAGAAATTCTGAATATAAATGAATTATCTAAATTAAATTCTGTATGCAATGTCATTAAATCAGTCTATTCAGTTTTTCTACGTCAGAATTTGCATGAGATGTGAACAAAAATGACTAAATTAAATTCTAAGCAAAATTGATACAATCATGCTTAAAGTTGTAAGTTTTAATAAGCTTGTTGATTCTTGAGAAAGTGGATAGTCACAATATCCTTTTGAGAAGTAGGTCGCAGTCATAAAAAGTCAGACTATGAAACTGTCTCTCGTTACGCTGCCCATCAACGTTTTACAGCCTCATACTCCATTCTAATCTACAGCGAAAGCCAGGAAAGAAAATTGAAGTCGTAGGTTTCCGCGGCCAGAGTCATGTGAATGTTGGCTGTCCGGGTGATGCCGCGTCGAAGGCTGTGTTGCCGATGTTTCGAGACCATCTTGTCGTGGTGTTGCCCAGATTAGCCCTGAGGAAGACCTCGACAAGACGGTCGAAACACAGCCTTCGACGCAGCGTCACCTGGGCTGGCAAGACCATTTACAGGAAAGAAAATTCGCATTTTCGCTACGGCACAGTCATTTTGCTCGAGTATTGTGTGACATTTATAAAGTCTAACAATTTCAATACTTGGAATAAATTCATTAGTTCTACAAAACTAATTAGTTAAAGAATTAAATATTTATAAACATAATATCAAACT
>BLKR01007674.1:0-33210 GCA_011170035.1 Teleogryllus occipitalis
GCATTCGCCGGGTTTTGATCGGAGAAACCACGGAAAACTACCGATCAGAGCAGCCGGCCGCTAGAATTCTCCTTCAGACAGCGACTGAATTCGACCTAGTTAAAAAGCTAGTGTGGAAAATCCTTCCGCCGTCAGGACTGGAACCTAGGACCTCCCGGTCAGAGGCGCTGCAGTGGCATCAGTTGATGCACTGAGCTACCGCTCCCGGTTTAAATTCAGTAAATATAGTTCCTTGCACTCTAGAGAGACTCATTAGTGGCGTAGTAGATTCCCGTGGTGCGATCTCGGGTTCGAGTTTCGGTCGGGCCAAAAAGAGTTGTAGCTTTCCTTTAAAATTGTCGCAGTTTCTGTAACTGTGTGTCGAAGAAAGATTCAGGAAGGCGGAGTCTGCTGTATGTGAAGGGAATACATTATCACCACATCTCTCTTACTTCCCCCACCCCTCCTGTGGCAATTAAACTATTTCCAGGTACCGTTAGAGAGCCGGCAAAGTCGGGCAATGAACCCCAAATGCCAAATACATCCATACATAATACAGTTCTACAAGGTTAACGTTTTCATTCGTAAAACGTTTGTAGAATTATTATTGTCCATGAGTAAAGAATTGATTCTGTAGGCTACCGAATTATCCATGAAGCATCGGTCACTGAATGTATCACATCAATATCTCCTTCTTTTGGAAATTCACTTTTAAAAATCAGTGGTATCCACAATAATGCATAATAATAATAATAATAATAATAATAATAATAATAATAATAATAATAATAATAATAATAATAATAATCGACAATAACATCTTAGGGAACTAGTTTAATTCACGCCGACCGAAAGAGCCATACTTCGTCAACTAGTCCATATTTTCCATATAAAAAGATGCATGTTTTCTCGTAGAGTATTTTCACATCGTATCATCTGGCTTCGATATCGAAGGTAAATACCCAAGTATTCCAAATAAACATCTAATTCATTTTAGTTTTTTCTTATTTGCTCATCATAAACATCGGTTCTCTGTGCATGTTAGCCAATTTTCCATTAGGTATGTGGCAACAGTATATGAAGATTAATATAAACAACGAATTCAGTTTGCATTTCGGGACGCAATGCATGGTGACATTTCCTCTTCATTTATACCGCGTGAAACATACAGAACGAAGACTGTAACAATTATAAATTGAACGTAGTTTTTCCAAATGAGGATATTAATAATATTTACATCTTTCTTGTAAGTAATATTAATTCTTCGCGCTGCCTTAGAATAAATTACTCAGCGATGAATTATCGTGTGTCATAAATAATTGATCGCGTGGTGTTCTATTTGGATAATATATTTAAAACATTTTACCTATACTATCATTACTTATTATTATACTTAACTATTCCATATATTAACAATAATACATGGAAGTAGGAGTCAGTTCATTTGTTTTTTCTGAGCCTCTGAGTGTACATTTATGCATGTCTACATTTTTTCTAATTGGGTAAAGCGGATACACTTATTGAACAAGGCTACTAAGAAGATTAAACGAATTGGATTTAAAACTGTTCGAGAAAAAAATGATTCAATAAAAATAACGAACAGACTATAATTAGAGCAAAATAAAGATTTACATGATTCCATGTGGTTCATTGAATGTCTACATGCAGCACAGAGCCGTATGTAATTGTTTTAAGCAGATTTCCTAGTATACTTTTACCACAAATTAGAGATATTTATCCCACAATTTTAATATTAGAACTTGCGGATATTTCACAAACAAAGCTCAATCTACTAAAAAAATGTAACTTTTCATTGGAGGTTTCAAATGAAAAAAGCACCTCATTCGAAAATAGACTCTTATTTTTAATTGAAAAACAATTTACAAATTTGGTGTTTGTACTAAATAATTATGAATTACACGATCTTGGAAAAAGGATTTTAACTATTCTCATAATATTTATATTATTATATAATATTATATACAACTATTCCAATAATATTTCTAGTAAGTATAATTTCTGTTGATTAATACAATAATCAGGTGGAACCGGCAGACATTAATCGTATTGGTCAGAAAGATGCTATACTACAGTTAACCCTCGTTATCACGAACTAGGGTGGCCTAATAAACTCTGGTAGCCTAATAAACTACTAGGTCCCTTCGCGATCAGAGGCAAAGCAATGACATCAATTGATACCCTGAGTCAGCTTCACCGTTTACTTTTTCGAACGTCGGACACGAAATGTCGAGATACAAATTAAGTTCATCATAGGTGTCAAGTTGTGCATGGCTGGAGGCAACGGTGACTGTGACTTCCCATCCATGTCTTCGTCTATCTCTCCCGCCTCACGCTTCGCACCTTACTCTACGTGTCCCACATCTGTCCGACACCACGATACCTCCCAGTCCCCACGCGTAAAATTATTTTGCCCCACACCCTTCTCCACGCGTCCTACGCTCGTTCCCTTCCATCGCTTCTTCCATTCACCCCATCTCACGTCCCGTCGTCACGTCACCACATCCCGTCGTCCCGTCCCGTCGTCAGTCCCGTCAGCACGTCCCCCTCACGTGCCATCCCCACGTTCCGTCGTCACTACCCGTCGTCATTACCCGTCGTCACGTCCCCTCCCCACGTCCCCTCCCCACGTCCCCTCCCCACGTCCCCTCCTCACGTCCCCTCCCCACGTCCCCTCCTCACGTCCCCTCCTCACGTCCCCTCCTCACGTCCCCTCCTCACGTCCCCTCCTCACGCCCCCTCCTCACGTCCCCTCCTCACGTCCCCTCCTCACGTCCCCTTCTCACGTCCCCTCCTCACGTCCCATCCCCTGCGTTACCCCACACCATGCATGCTGTCACTCTACGAAGCCCTCATGTTTCAATTCTCCTTCGTCCTCCGCACCCCCCCAAAATCAACCCGTCTCTAGGTCTCCCACGGTTCACTCAGCGAAATCTAGCCGCCTGGCGAAAGCATTACCCTGATTTGACTCCGAGTGGGTGGGAAGCCCTCTCGCCGGCCGCTGCGCAAAGGGCGTTCCCCGCAAAATCCGCGCGAGGCTTCCTCCTGCAGCGGCAGCGACTTCACCCGAGAGGCGGCGCGGGGCGGCGCAGACCGCGAGCGACCGGGCGCAATGCGCGGCGACGCGGGCGCGCCGCGGCACCGGCCACGGCCCGGCACGGCGTTCGTGTTAACACGGCCAGGGCGGCCGGCGAGCCGCGGCAGCGCGCGCCAACCGCGACACCACCGCGCACACAACACCTCGCCCGCAGCCCCGCCCCCCATCGCCCGCGCGCCCGCCCCGAGGACCTGGCTTACTGCGGCCGCGCGCGCGTGTCGTGCTGCGCGCCGCCGCGCCGCCCACCGCAGACACGCCCCCCCCCCCCGCGCCCGCCCTGGCCGCGCCGCGCTCCTAAAAGCAGCTGGGTGCATTTCACCCAGAGCGAAATCCCGTTGGGCGCTGCGGGTGCGGAGTAATCTATTCCTCGAGACCGGACTAGGTGCTCCGCACTGGCCTGGGTGCTCCCGTCTGAACGTATGTTCCCAACTGAATCGTGTGGAAATGTCTAACGCAGTCCCTGACCTCCCCACGCCGTCCAGCCCTCGCAAATGCATTTCACCGTTGGACGCTGCTTGTGCGGCGTAATCTATTCCTCGAGACCGGACTGGGTGCTCTGAACTGGCCTGGGTGCTCCCGTCAGAACATATGTTCCGAACTGAATCGTGTGGAAATGTCTAACGCAGTCCCTGACCTGACCACGCCTTCCAGTCCTCATCAATGTATACTTGGTGAAATATATTTCACCAAGAGCGACTCCCCATCAGACGCTGCTTGTGCGGGGTTATCTATTTTTTGAGACCGAACTGGGTGCTCCGAACTAAAGTGTGTGCTCCCGTCTGAACATGTGCTCTGTACTGAATCGAGTGAAAACACCTGGAGACGTCCCTGACCTCGCCGCGCCTTCCAGCCCTCACAAATGCATTTCACCAAGATCGTAATCCCGTTTGGCGCTGCTTGTGTGGTGTAATCTACTCCTCCAGACCGGTCTGAGTGCTCCGAACTGAACTCGGAGCTCTGTAGTAAACCGTGTGCTACAAGCTTAGAGCTTGTCCGGGCTATGGCGGTGCTCCGGTTATGGGGGATATCTGGTTTGGGGAAATCCCACTAACCCACGTGTAGGTCGGCACCAGATTACAGCATCCAGCGGGGAAAGATCACCGCCACCTTCTACGATAAAACATGGACTTCACTTAGTGACTAATGACCTTAGCAGTTGACGCGACCGGAATCACCAATCAACCAACCAACCGCGGGCTCCAAACTGAACTGTGAGTTCTCGGCTGAACATGTACTTCTAACTGAATCATGTGGAAACGCCCGTCCAAGTCCTTGACCTCACCGCGTTTCTCTTCCAGCCCTCAAAACTGTATTTTACCAAGAACGAAATCTTGTTACGCGCTGCGTGTGCTATTTAATGTATTTCTTGATACCGGACTGGGTGCTCCGAACTGCGTGCTCCGAAATGAACCGTGTGCTCCAAACTGAACTGTGTGGACCCGACTGAATATGTGCTCCGAACTGAATCGTGTGGAAACTTGACTGTCCACGAGATGCTGCATTTTGCCCTGAGAAAGGCCACAGTATGACGTCTGAGACGTTGGCAACTATTCCTAGGACACGGCGTCTCTCTGGCAGCTAAGTTTCTACATGCCCCAGCCGCAGAAGCATAAAATTCAGCTCTGGCGTTATTTTGGTATAGAGCAGAGAAACTACAGGAAACTACTAAATCAGATAACCCAACCTCTATAATTCACCTTCAGACAGCGGTTGAATTTCTCCTAGTTATTAATTTAGTGTCAAAATCTTTCACCGTCGAGAATCTAATAATTAGATACTCAACGGTGACAGATTTTCGATACTAGATTCCCTAGAATTATTCTAGGACTTCATAGGATCAACGGTACTCGTACTACACTGACAGAAATTGTTGTGCTGATCCATCTCAGCACATGTTTTACTTCATGGATGGAATGTTATCCCAATATAGTTACAGATGTTGTACCAAATTACCCGAAGCAGTAGTTTCATGGACACTGCAGAACAAATGACCTGTAGCAAAATTGTTTCTCCACGTGAAGCTGAAACATTAAACCAGAAGGCGCTGTTCTCGAGTAGGTTCTGCGACAAAACCTCCTGTTCAAAGAGTAGTGATTGAATTGTCTTTCTGCCAACGTCGACCCAAAAATCATTTCTGAAAGCACACTTTTAAACCGCAGTACAGTGAACTAACCAGTAAGTGAATCGATAAAAATTTTGTGAAACACTACATAACTCTGAATTTTTACATTTTTTAAAATGGAAATCCATAAACAATCTGCATCCACATGCATCACTGGAAAAGTCATTACGCAAAAGGCATTTTCTGAAATGAGTCTAACCTGTAATAGTAAAAAAGGCAACTATTTTTCATAATAATTCCAAAGGGAAAACTCGAATATCGCTAACTGGGTTCCGGCGCGTTGCAACTCGGCGGCAAAACGAATGGAAAATACGAAACTTCGCTTCGCCCGCGCGGTCCCTATATTTCTCGTGGGAAATGCTCTCGCTGTTTTTTTTGTTTTTTTTTTTGTTTTGCCCACCCACACATTTAGCAAAACGCGAAGCAACGCGAACAAGTGATTGCAGCGACGCGCACTGCGGCGGATAGCGGTGGATCCGTGCACGCAACAACGCCCTGTGGCACGCCACGCCACGCCACGCAGCACGCGTATGCACGCACATGCGTGGCAGCGTGCGTCACAGAGCTTTCCCCGGGGCTCTGGAAAATGCAACATTTTCACACTAATGGAAGTATTGCAAAACGGATGGCAATTTTATTTGCTGTCTTTTTTTCTGAAAAAAAAAAAATCAGCCGTGCTATTTGCGGATGGAATACAAAATGCACATTCGCAGTGGTGATGGCCTGTAGCGTGCGTTACTTTCTGAGGTGTTGCAGAGGTAGTTAATGGTTCTTCGATGGAGGCGTTTGAAGTTATTAAGGGGTGTTGAGGGTAAAGGCTGCTATTAACTGGTAAGTGAGTGACAATAATTTAAGTCGAAGTCTTTTCTCAGTTTCTTCTTTTCTCGGCTAGCAGTATTGCACTAAACAAGCTCGAAATGTGGTTATAATGATAGTTAACTGACCGAAAGATGCTTATCAATTAAATAAAAATATTGAAATAGCGAAATAAAATTGAATTCTGTATTAATTTTCAACTGCACTGCACCATCTTTGTATCAAAAATAGATTATATTATATTATTAGCATTATTAGCAAAGTATGTGTAAGTTTTCTGTGAATTTAAATCAGCCATCTGTGTTTCAAAGGTAGAATGGCAGAATTACATGGCTCTATGATGGTAAAGTGTGAAGTTATTGAGGGACGCTGTAGCTTAAAACGTTGATAGATAATATGCAAGTGACTGAGATTTCATTGAAATTGATATATTTACAAGTTTTTTTTTGAATCTAAATGCATCATTTGACTAGGCTTGGCTTCCACGAGGCAGATTTTATGGTGACTGTTACGCCATTGTAAGCCGCTCATTGATTAAATGCTCGTTTGTCTTGACCTAGCAGGAGAGACAGGCGGTTTTTGGATCAGCATAGCGTCAAAACCCGAACTCTTAAACTCGGAGATCGTTGACAAAGACTCTTACATTACTCGTTTCTTGGTTTTAGCATGTGTACATCACTGTTATACATTGTAATGATAATAACAGTGATACAATAATAACACCATACGAGAATTACAATTCATGAAATATTCATAAGATGTGGAAAAGAAATCTTTAATGGTTGAGACTAATATTCATATTAATAGATAAAAATTCATCTCAAGAATCCATCATTCCCTATTTGCTTTTGTTGTCGTTAATCTTACATCATTAAAATAAAATAGTTCTTTGTTATCACGATGTGGAGCTAATACCTTAATTCAAATATCGCACCTCAGAATGGATAATTCATTGTACTAAAATCAGTCACGTCACATTGTTACGACATTTTTTCCTGCAATTTTGAAATGATTCATATATGTGCGTAAATTACTCACTCATCTGATCTCGTAATGTGGTACTAGATGAAGGCTTAGCTTTACGAGAATGTATTAGTGAAAGTTTATTTTAGGGTGTACTTTTTAGTGAACATAAGCTAGGAACGCCGCTGAACATTATCAGACACGTTAATTAAAACCCCTGTGGCTTCTAACAGTTGTTCCGTAGTTTCTACATGAGAATCAAAAACCGTGTTTGCACGGTTATGAACTGTGAGATTCTAGTGCGTAATATTCGCAACAAATATAGTATCCTCCATTAGAGAGCAAGTGTTTACCGGGAGATACGTTGTTCTGAAAAATGAATATGCTTTTGAAAAATATTGAAAATGAAAATTGCCGTAGAAACGGGAGGAGGGATTTGAAATCACTGAGCGCTGTCGGAAATATAATCAAATCCTAACATGGCGTCTTCATCCTCTTCAATGAGCAGGTACGTATAAAATAATTTTCAAAACTTCTATGAGTTCATTTAAATTAATTATGGAACAAATATACATCTTACCACGATGAAGAAATACCAAATGAATATCAAAGTATCAATTCTGATTTCTTTGTGAATTGAAAGAGCTCATTCAACAGTGTGATATAGGTATCATGAAAGAAGGTAAGCGTTTGCTTGAATAAATCACGCTTATGGTAAACGTACTATTATTTACAAGCAACCTCTTAAAAACTTTTACAGATATTTTTCATCGTTTTATTGAAAGGAATAAGCATGCACGGTACCATGTAAAAAAGGAAAGAATTGTTCGTATGTGAATTCACTTCGGATGCGTTAGGAAGCAAGATGCCTACAATCGTATGTTTCTCTCCTATGTAAAAATGCAGATACTCTTTTTTCTTCTCCTTTCGCTTTCAAGATTTGCATTTTTACAATTTAACTGCGTAAGATACATGAAACAGAAAATGCACTATGAACTCATACTATTGTATCTAACATTCGGTTCTTAATTTTTACTTCAGAATTGATTACATGTTGTTTTCCACCTTCATTCATCGTACTCTACTAAGAATTCATACACTGCTGGAGACAAGCGTCTGGTAGTTTACACATTTTTCTGAATGCGAGATGCTGCATGCGAATAAGTAAAAAGAAAGGTTGTGAGCAGCTGCCTCTTAGCTGAGGTTCTGCTCTGAAAAATGAGTGGACTCGACTCGACGGGACTAATGATGTGTTTGAGTGGAGGGGGCGTTAAAGGGAATATAACAGAGCACTTAGAGATCGCCCGATCTTTAAGCGGACTTTGCTACAAGTTTGCGGCCCAAGTTCTCTTACCTGCCGCTCCCCATTAATTCGCGGGAAGGCCTGTGCTGAAAGTACAATTTTCATTAGTGCCTTGCGACCATAGAACGGGCAAATCTTAAAGTTGGACAATTTCAATTTGGAACACATCCGTTACTGCTGGTTAATTTTCAAATAATTAGCATACGTGTAGCTACTTATATTATTACAATAAATACAACATAGATCTTCTTCATTTTGTTGTATTCATCACGATTATTAATTTTAATGTTTATTAAATATTAAATCAAAATTAACCATAAAGTCATTAACACTCCCACCAAATTTTGTTTCATGAAGTTATACAAATGTAAGTTGATATCTATGTCTTGGTCTAGTAAACAATGTAAATTAAGTGTTAGATTTCCAAAAAGTATTATTCATTTTACTTTCTCAAGATACTACGTACTTATTAAATGATGAGAAAGTATTGTAATACAGAACCGGAAGTGGCGGAGGAGCAGTGGTGATTTTTTGTCAGAAATAATGTGGGAACAAAATATCGAATTGCGGATAAATCTTTTTCGTGTATGTCATTACTTCCTCTAACACGTTGTGTTGTCAGAATACACGTTTCGTTGGTCCTTTATAACGAAAAATTACTTGACGGCACAACTTCTGCCTGTCCCTAATTCTGTCATTGGAAAACTCTAGCGTGTAAATCGTTCAGACGATATACTCTCAAATTAATATTCACCGATCAACCTGGCAGAACTCAAAGCCCTATGAATTTGAAAAGAATATGTTTACTTATGGAAGTATTTTTAAAAAAAAGCTTCAAAATTTTCTCGAAAATGATTATAAGTATTTCGATTTTTTTCTTGGGATTACCAAAGACACTTGCAAAATAGATCAGTTCTAATTTTCGTTTAAATCTCTAAACTTTCAAAAATTGCAAAAATTCAATATTTTGCGGGTGGTTCCTTCCTTCTACTAGCATATTGAAGATAATATTTTTCTTTAATGAAATATGTTCTGAAAATACATCTTTAAATAAATTAATTGACAGTTTTCCAAAATATGAGTGATTTTGAGTGAAATACAGGGGATTTTAAAAATCATCATTATCTCAAAACCTGCTTCAATTTTTTTCTATTATTTCATTTTTCCCTGAAAGAGCAAAACAGTTTAGAAATGATTTTATAATGTACGCAATATTACCTTCAAAAGACATAATCGTGATACGGGGTTCTTACGTTGCTCTTATATCAATTTCATACTCACATGTTTTTTCATAATATTATTACATCAATTATGTTGTTTTAAGAGCCATCCTAATAAACAAGTGTACCATCAAATAAGTCTAAAATGTAATGATGCCAACTGCTTTCATGAATATATAGAAGATCGAATCGTATCGATTATACGCTTCACTGAAATGGACAATTTTAAAAGTAAAAGTTGTAAAACACGTATGTCCGTGGTCGAAATGTCAATGTTTTATGTTTGGTTATTTACCCACGTCGTCCAGAAACATTCACTTTTGGCCTTGATACAAAGCAACAATATTGAGACCTCTTGTGGTGTATTACTTAACTGTTAATTATTTGACATACATTGCCGCTAAAAATGTACAGCGGCGTTTTGGTGATTCCAGAATATCACACTTCACAAAATATTGCACTAAGACAGAAGAATTAGGAGTGACTCAACAGTCAGTAAATTGTAAGACTAGAGATCAAAAAGCAACTTGGGAATAGGAAAAGAGATTACAGGATAATTCGAAAGGTTTTGTTCGCATGCGCATGGTACTCTCTCAGAAATGTCATTTAATTTAATTTATATTAATTTATTGCACATCAAACTTAATGTAAACTTATACATTAAAAAGAGTGTAATATTTTTGTACATTAAATTTAAGGCATAAGCTAAAATCAGTGTAGATTTTATATAGATGTTCTCCTGTTTTTTCCTGCCTTTTTTCATTCATCTCGCGTACTCCTAATCATCAGTCCATGAAGATAATTCATTCATTCTTTCCAGATATGACTATAAATCTTTGACTCTCGCATCCTAATGTACATGTGTACATTAAATTTAATGATAATTAGTTCACGATATTTAGTTTAATGTACATTTCATTAAGGTACTGTGGAAATTTCCGACAGTGTAGAAATAAATGTTTTTTTTTCCTTTACCAATTTCATTAATCCCAAGACGATAAGCTTTCAATTGTTTTGCTATTATCTTCAGATCGACCTGCGCTGGGAGCCATAATTACACGAGTATTCAAATTGTGGCTAGCAGAGAGAGGTTTTGAACCGTAGAGAACTGACAAGCTTTCAAATACTTGCAGAGGATTATAAGATAATTTTTGATAAAAGGTGTTTCGGCGAATTTAAGGATCTAAAATTCGTTTTGGGAAATTTAAAAGCCTAATGCCTGTTTTGAGGATTTTCGAGATCCAATAGAGACGATCAATGACCTCTTTAATTCCCCTCGATAGGACCTCAATGAGAAATTTATTTTTTGGGTGGAGGAACTGTCAGTGTACATACAGTGATGAAACGGTATAAATTACTATTCTTTATTTCAAGTATCACTTGAATTCTTACTGTGTATTAAACAGCTTGAGTACCATTCAACCTAATTTTGTTATGAAAAATTCAAAAATTATTCCTATAAATACTTTTTAATAACATTGTCCGAGGATGGACGACCAACACAAGTATATTAAGTACACAATTTATTTTTTTATGAAATTCGATAGGAAAAATATAATTTAACATGAAAGTACCCACCAAATGCGTCACAATATGCTAGTATTTAGGAATCCATTAGACTTTTCTCTTACAATGAGAAACACTTTGGTAAGTAACACACAACTCTGAGCATGAAATAAAAATGATCAGTACGTTTTTGCGAAGAATCAAATGATAGTTCGGCTGAACAACACATTTAGCCATTTTGGCTGTGTTTAATGAGATGGAAGCAAATTCCATGACAAATGATGGGTTTGTACAGTCCGCCATTCTTGTCTGCATACTTCATTATCGTGGAGATCATCAGAAACAACACAACATTCATTACCCGAGATATTGACTCAGCTAAATAGAGTTTCTGCCGATTGATTGGTACAGAATTATGTTGAAGTTTGAAGTTTACATTAATCTCAACTGGAAATTAGGCATTCAATCTTTGCTTGGATATCAGAGATTACTCTGTTTCCAACTATGACACACAATTTAAATTAAAGTCATCAGTGTTTCCATATACTCACATACTGTTCACCAAATGTTGTTTCTTACTTTTTAGAATCACAGTCAATTTATTTAATAGTTATGCATGTTCTTACATTAGTATTAATTTTTTCATAACTTTGTGCCATAAATAAAAATTGTTTTCGTTAAAATTTTAATTACATTTTAATTAGGTAGAGCGTACACCTGTTCACAATGGATAGTAATTAACATTTCTGCCACAGAGGTAAAGCCGCAGTATTAGATTATCGAACAAAATACGCCAACACTGTTCTATGAAAGGTTTTTGACAGAAAATCGGTATAGAATAAACACACTGAGTCTGGCATATATAATTACTAGCATTCATGTGAAAAGGGATAAAAACTCCCATTTCGGATATTTAAAAGAAATAAATAATTGTAATCCCAGTGTACTGTCTGAGGACAATGTTAAGTATTCTCTATTTTTAAGCATTTTTTAAAATCAGACGTGTACGCTAATATTACTTAAATTCTAGTTGGATGTAATTTAAATATAATTAATTCGTTCGTTCTACCATATTTAGATTATATAATATCGTTAGTTGTGCTTATTAGAAAAGTAAATAATTCTGTTAAGAAGTGAACTGAGATTTAAGACTGTTCATGAATTGAAACAGTAACAATTGGCACAGAATAAAAAAACATACGTTTCTTACAACGAGCCAAGTACATTAATGACATTAATACAAAAATAACTATTTGTTAAAAAATCTTCGAATTTGATTAGGTTAGATTATAAACCCTGCTAATTCATATCGAAAAACAAATTTTATAACATCAACACTTGAAGTATTTAAGTGTTAGTTTTGTAGAGCGTGAGGCCGAATTCTTGAATGTTTTTTAAATGTATTAGTTAACCATAAATACTGAGAATATTTTATGTGACAATATCATGGAATATTGAAAACAATAACGAATATTCGTTTAGAATCGTCTGATATGAAAACGTCGTATCTCCCGAAGCGCAGACGCAATTCTTTAGATGACGAGCAGAGAATCCGATTCCCCGCTGCGCGGTCGGCGGGCGGGAGGAGGTGGCGGGGCGACCGACGCATAAGCCTACTTTCGCAATTGCCGAAGCAAACGCGCGCTCGAAACCAAACAGCGGAGCGTCGCCGGAATCGACTTTTGTCTTGATTCGAGACACAAACTGGCGCTCGGCATCATCGCCCCGGGCCTGTGATTTCATTCCGGCGCCGCCATTTGCGTATCGATCTCCCCCGCGCCCCGCCCCCAGCCCCGCCCCCGTGCTCGTCGCGGCTTCAGGAGCTGCCTCCCACGCAGTCGCCCCCGCAGGTCCGCTCCGAGTCGCAGAAGACGAGTTAATTCGTATTATTTGTGAATTTGGATGGTTGATGAACTCGAATTATTAAGTTATTCAAGTTGTTAGCTAATTGAAGTTGTTAGCTAATTGAAGTTGTTAGCTAATTGAAGTTGTTAGCTAATTGAAGTTGTTAGCTAATTGAAGTTGTTAGCTAATTGAAGTTGTTAGCTAATTGAAGTTGTTAGCTAATTGAAGTTGTTAGCTAATTGAAGTTGTTAGCTAATTGAAGTTGTTAGCTAATCGAAGTTGTTAGCTAATCGAAGTTGTTAGCTAATCGAAGTTGTTAGCTAATCGAATTTGTTAGCTAATCGAATTTGTTAGCTAATCGAAGTTGTTAGCTAATCGAAGTTGTTAGCTAATCGAAGTTGTTAGCTAATCGAAGTTGTTAGCTAATCGAAGTTGTTAGCTAATCGAAGTTGTTAGCTAATCGAAGTTGTTAGCTAATGGAAGTTGTTAGCTAATGGAAGTTGTTAGCTAATCGAAGTTGTTAGCTAATGGAAGTTGTTAGCTAATTGACGTTGTTAGCTAATTGAAGTTGTTAGCTAATTGAAGTTGTTAGCTAATTGAAATTGTTAGCTAATTGAAATTGTTGGTTCGTTCGAGTCGTCGGTTCGTTCGAGTCGTCGGTTCGTTCAAGTTACTAAGTAGAGTTTTTTAAGTCGAATCGTGACTGTAAAGAAAATAAATGCAAGTGGGAATAGACGATTCTGAATGAGTAGGTAAGTCGAATAACATGCTTGATAGTAGTTGAAAATACTACTTATCATAGAACTTCTAGCAGCCTTCTAGTCACGATTGAAACATTAAGGATATGGCATATTAAGGGTAAGAAGCAAAAACTTGGAGGTGTATTTTAAAAGATTAAATATAATAATAGGTACAATAACAAGTAAATATAATTAATTTACAGAACGTAATACAAAAAATTATTCGTTTTGTTGTTGTTTTTTAGTCGAGATATAAGTGTGAAATTTTTAAAAAATATCCAATCTTCCAGTGTAAAGTATCCTATTCTCCTAATTAGTTAATTCGAACTAAATTTTATTTAAAATTTTAGTTTTCTCTGGTAATTTATGTCCACTAACGTTGGCACTGGGTACCACATTAAAAATCGGGGTTAGAATTGTCCGATGCCGCTTTTCCGGCGACCAGTTGTAAAGAAAGTCGAATTTTCATCAAGACGATATCATATAGGAAGGAAAGTTATGAAGATTCAATATATGACAAGTTCGCTACTTTTTAATTCGATTATTACTGAGCTATACATTAATAATGATTTTCTTATAGTCAATTCTGCATTTAAATGCTTGTTATCGCATAGATGTAACACATTGGCTGGAATGTCACCTCAAGCCAGTTCACATTTCCCTCTCGTGATTTTCTGCACTGTTTTCCACTAACCAGCTACCTTCTCTTCAGCACTAATTCACGAATCAACTTCATTAATCGCTGTGTCTTCTGCAGTTTCGCGGGGCAGACTTAACACATGCGACGTCAACCCGTCTTCCTCCTTCTCCTTTCGCGCAGTCGACTTAGACCAACGAAATCGCCATCATTTCTGACGAATCCACCGTTGCTCTTCCTCCCATTTTCCGGTCCCGTTCTCATTCTCAACCTTCGGAACCGCCTCCCACTCACTTGCCTCCGCCCTTCTGCTGTGACTACATCGTAGGCTTCCGACGCACCACAACATTTGCCCCCGTCATCTCCGTCTCCACACCGACAAACGCTCACCACGATCATGTTTCATCACGGACCTCTCCCTCGCCACCCCCCTGTACCTGTTTTCGACCAATGCACTCTTCATCTTCATCGCCCAATCCAACAATTGAATCGATTACCTTAATATCCGAATTCAAATCCATCTCGTCCACAACTTCAATAACACTAAATTTCATCCGAAGAACCAATAATATTTTACGAATATTTTACGATTCAACACATCTTGGGAGGCGTGCACCACTTGATAATGCAAAAACCTGAACAACACACCAAATTCTCGCTTTCCTTCCCATCTACCACTTAACGAATACGGCCACGCTCTCATCTCAACCCCTCCGCCTCCACCGCTTACAGCGTCCAGTGGCATCGCTTCGACATGGCTAGTAGCTTTCAGTCGCTGTCTGGAGGAGAATTCTAGCGGCCAGCTGCTCCGATCGGTAGTTTTCCATGGTTTCTCGAATCAACACCAGGCGAATGCCGGAGAAGTACCCTACCAAACGGGCCAAGGACCGCGCGCGATCTGTTCTTCCTCTTCCTTGTCCTATCCTCTCCCCTTACACACACACACTAACATGCACTACACTACCACATATTCCGGGAGACCGGTCGGGAGCTTAGAGCTTGTCTCGGCTGGGGCGGTGCCTCGCTGGTGGGAGAGTCCTGGTTAGGGGGAAACCTCACTAGCCGACGGTAGGTTGGCGCCGGATCTCGCCATCCAGCGGGGGAAGATCACCGACATCTCCCGCGAAAAAAACACGCACTACACTAACGGGACTAATGACCAAAGCAGTTGACGCGCCCGGAAACACGAAAAAATCTATCAATCAATCAATAAGCTAGTAGCTCCTCCCTCCTCACACACGGTCCCGATCGTACCTCCGTCACCGCCCCGCTCCGTTCTTCTTCTCCCCGCTTTCGCACAGCACCCCGCCTTAGTCCCCACACCCATTCCGTCCCGGTTTTCATCTCCGCTCTGGGTCTCACTATCACGCTCGCTCTCACTTCCACTTTGGCCGTTATCTCCACTCTGGCGATGACCTCCGCTCTCACCTTCTACTCCCCTCTCGCCACCTCCTCACCGCTCGTCCTCTCTTAAGCTCTCGCCCACACCACCGCTTTCGCCCTCACCCTTACCATCACTTTCGTCCTCACATACGCTCCCACACGTACCATCTTTCTCGTCCACATCGCCGCTCCCGTCAACATCTCTCTTCGCATCGTACCATAGCTCTCGTCCCGTCCATCACTCGTCCGCTCGTTGAACTTCCCAATCATCCTTCGCCGCCACCCTATCCTCAATCCCTTCTTCGCAATCGGCCTCCCGACACCCCACACTCCCCTTCGGATCGCCCTTCCCGGCAACCCACACTCCCCGCTGACACTCACCCACCTCCACCTGCCACACTGGGAGAGGTGGCTCAGTGCATCAACTGATATAACTGCAGTGTCTCTGACCGTGTGATCTTAGGTTAGATTCCCGACGGCGGCAGAATTTCCGACACTAGCTTTTCAGTTAGGTCAAATTCAGTCGTTGTCTGGAGGAGAATTCTAGCTCTGATCGGCTGCTCTGATCTGTAGTTTTCCGTGGTTTCTCCAATCGACACCGTGCGAATGCTGGAGTAGCACCCACACAAACGGGCCATGGCCCGCGCGCGATCTCTTCTTTCTTTCCTTGTCCTATCCTCATTCAATTACACTAATTTACTAGTCCTGGCTGGGACGCTGCTGCGCTGGCGGGAGGTACCTGGTTGGGGAAAACCTCGTTAGTCGAGGGTAAGTTGGTGCTGAATCTCGTCATTCAGTGAGATCACCACTACCTCCCGATGATAAAACATGCATTACACACACGGGACTAATGACTTCAGTAGTTGATGCGTTCGGAATCACTCACAATCAATCATGAACAATCCACCCGTCACCCGCTGCTCCAGCGAGTACCGTATCCCTTCACCCACACCCGCTCTTCCCGTCCATCCCCACCACCACCCCCGTTCCCGTCCATCCCCACCACCACCACCCCCGTTCGCCCCCGCCCGCGTCGCCCCCCTCCGGCGAAGACCGCATCGTCGGGCACCGCCCCCTTCCTCCGCGTTGGCCCCATCGCCACCGCGCCGCGCCGAGTTTGCGAGAGAAAACCGCGAAAACCCTTATCAGGGCTTGATCGAGTATCGGCGAGGGCCGGACCGCACAGCGCAGCGCGGCGCGGCGCAGAGCGGAGCAGAACAGAACAGAAGAGCGCGGAGGCAGCGGCTGCGAAGCGCTGCGCTGCGGAGCAGAAGAGCGCGGGCCAGGGCAACTAGAATTCGCCGCATTGGGATGTGGCGGCGAAGAGAACAACAAGGAAGGGAACGAACAGACGAATGGGAAAGGGATCAACTCAAAATACTACAGGAGTGAAGAGAGAAGGTGGGAATCGATAAAAGAAAGATGCGCGTGAAAATGAGCTAGAAAGAAAACGAGCAATAGCACCACTGAACGAAAAGAAAGTGTAAATCGGATGCATACAAATAGAATGAGAGTCACGACAAATAAAAAGCAGAGACTTAAAAGACAACATGTTCATATTATCTTTATGAAAAAACATGAACATTTTCCTAGGAGTTCGGGAAAGCAGAGGAAGAAAGCGGAGAGAGATAAATTATATAAAGGAAACAGTGAACAATTGTCAGTAATGAACATAAATAATAAAGTGAATAATGAGAACGAAAGATAATAAGCTAATGGTTAATTTTGTGAGATTTTAAAGATTAAGAAAGATAACAGATGGAGGAGAATAAAAAGTCCGTGAGCAAAGAGTGAAGAGGAGTAAGTAGAAGGACGTGCAGCGAGCAGCAATGGACGCGCGTGGGAGGCGGATCGGTGGCCAAGCGAGGGGGAGGGGGATTAGGCGACGGGCGGCGGCGCGGACTGCGGCGGCGCTCTCGGATATACGAGGCCCACGGCAGCGGGCGCGCGCCACCACATCCTCCCCCACCCACCCCCACCGCCTCACTAACAAAGAAAAACTCACCGCCCCTCCGAACGCTCTCCGAGCGCCGCGTTTTAACCCGACTGCCCACGCCCCCGACCACCACGCTCCGCCCCGCTTAGATCAGCGCTCCCCTCCCCTGTCGACCCAAGGGGGGTGGGGCAGCTTAGCTCCGTTCCGCCCCGCCCGGCCCTACTTCTCCCCGCTTCTACCCTCCACTCCACCTTGCCGTCATCTCGCCCCGATCCACGTCACTTCATCTCATGCCGCGTTACCTCGCCGCTTCATCTCGCCCCGCTTCACCTCGCCCCGCTTCACCTCGCCCCGCTTCACCTCGCCCCGCTTCAACTCGCCCCGCTTCAACTCGCCCCGCTTCAACTCGCCCCGCTTCAACTCGCCCCGCTTCAACTCGCCCCGCTTCAACTCGCCCCGTTTCTTCTCGCCCCGTTTCTTCTCGCCTCCTCCACCTCCGTTCCGCCTTGCTCCGTTTCACCTCGCTCTACGCAAATTCATCCAGATCCACTTTCTTCTCCTACCACTATCCTTCCCATCTCCTTCCCTCCTGGTATCGCCTCAAATTGTCCTGTCCTACCACAACTCTCCCCGGCCCATCTCGCTCGCCTTCGTTTAACCACCCTGCCCCAAACACCCCCGCATATCCCCACGTACCTGTTCAACCCATTTCGAACCTCTGCCGTTCCGTCTTATCCCACTCCGTCTTATCCCATTGCGTTTTATCTCATTCCGTCTTATCCCCTGCCGTTCCGTCTTATCCCACATCTCGTCCCATCCTCTTCCGTCCTTCTTCCTCTCTCGTACCGCTTCACTCGCTTCTTCCCGTCCCATACTGTCCCACTCCAGCCTTTTCTGCTCCCGACCCAACTCCGTCTCACCGACGCCCCCATCCCTCCACCCGTCCACCCACCCGGTGCGCCCGTGGCCGGCCGGGTCGTTCGCGTCCGCGCCGCCGCGCCGTCCAATTGCGGGCCCCGGCCGGCGATGCCGCGCCGTATTAGAGGGCGCGCACCGCCGCCGCCGCCGCCGCCGCCGCCGCCGCCGCCGCCGCCGCCGCCGCCGCCGCCGCCGCCGCCGCCGGCGCTAACCCTTGTTACGGAGGCGCCGGCGCCGGCGGGGTCGCGCGACTGACAGACTTATGTAGCCCCGCGGGGCTCGTATCTCGGCGGCGCCCCGCCCCCACACCGCTGCCGAAGTCCCGGCTGCAACTGCGCCGGCGATCCACGCGCTCCTGCGCCTTTTGTTGTTGGTTGCGCGCAGCCCGTTTATTGTGCATCGCCGGGGGAGGTGGCTCAGTGCGTCTGCTGATGTCACTGCACGGCCTCTGACTGAGAGGTCCTAGGGTCGAGTTCCGACTGTGGCAAGATTTTCTACACTAGCTTGTAAGAATTGACTCGCTGTCTGGAGGAGAATTCTAGCGGCCGGCTGCTATGATCGGTAGATTTCCGTGGTTTCTCTGATCAACACCAGGCGAATGCCGGACCAGTACCCTAATAAACGGGTCACAGACCGCGCAGGATCTTTCCTTCCTCTTCGTTGTCCCATCCTCGCACACTTACACTAACATGCACTACACTACCACATGTGCTGGGAGACCGGTCGGGAGCTTGGAGCTTGTCCCGGCTGGGGGGATGCCCCGCTGGTGGGAGATACCTGGCTAGGGAAAACCCCGCAAGCCGAAGATAAGTCGGCGCCGGATCTCGCCATCCAGCGGGGGAAGATCACCGCCACTTCCTGGGGGAAAACATGCTCTACACTTACGGGACTAATGAACTCCGTAGTTGACGTGTCCGGAATCACTAACAACCAACCAACCAACCAACCAACCAACCAACCAACCAACCAACCAACCAACCAACCAAACAAACAACTTTTATTGTGCATCGATCCTGCAGAACAATTTTATTATTATTCTACCAAATATCCGACTAACGTACTTGTCCATCACTCGCATTTTAGCTGTGTGTCTGGCGATTTTGCCTTGTTGAGTGGTTAAGAGTGGTGAAGTTGAGTGGTTGCACATGCGCTCTCATTATTTAAGGGATAGATTCTCTTGACTGTCAACACGACCTCATGTGTTTTCTTCTGCGGATAGTTGCAAGATTGCATTTATCTGTTCCTACATTGTTCGTTGTTCAAGCATTTAGAATTATTCATTATCCATTTTCTGGTTCTTTTCGCGCACGTCACCGAATTACTCGCTTTGCTCTCATTCTATCAGTATTTACGGGTGATCATACCGCGTTCACGGTTCCCTATCGATATTTCATTTGGTTCGTACATTCCTTGCAGGTTCCACATTGGATGCTCACAATCTATTTTACTTTGTATTGTTATCTCACATTTTTTCTTACCGAAGAACTTTGCTGTAATAATGTCAGATTTTCCACTCTGGGTTACTGCTTCGAAAACCTAAAGCAGAAATTTCTCAAAACTGATAAACGATCTAGCACCTAACGATTGGTTTTTACCTTATTTCAACTACCCATGTATCTTGAATCACTTCTTTCTCAAATTCCGTAATTGTCAAATTTATGTGACTATCCCGCTTTAGAGTTAGTGGAGACAATTATAGAGTATTATCACATTTCTTTTTTCTCTTGTGACGCGTTTATAAGTCATACACATCTGTACAGTATTGATTTACTCTTATTTAATGTCTTCTTCTTCTTCCTTTCAGGGATTAGGCATGAATGCCTGTTCCGTCTTCACTTGCACATCAGCTCCATCTCTTCCTGGGCCTCCCGACATCTCTCCTACCCTTCGGTCGGTATTGCATCACTAAGCGTGGAATTCTTTCTTCACCCACTCTTCCAATGTGATGTCTCCATGATTCTCTGTATTCCTCTATCTTTTTATTTATATTATATATATCCAGTTCTTTACGGATATCTTCGTTTCTTATGTGATCTTGTTTTACGCTGCGTTTAACTTTCCTGAGAAATCTCATTTCCGCTGCTTGTATTTTACTTTTATCTCTCTCTTTTGCTATCCACGATTCACTTCCATACATGAGAACTGGAGCAGCCATTGTTTTATAAAATTTTATTTTGGTGTCTTTCCTTGTTTTGTTCTGAAGTGTTCGGTTCGGAAGACTCTTAGTCTCTTATTTAATGTGTTTGATTAATTGTTTAATTTCAGAAAGCTGCTACTTTGAAATCAAATCTCGCAAAAAAACTTTTTCTTTTAAAACTACACATCTTTTGTTCATTCACATCACTCGAATCATCCTTGCCACAATTAATGGATGCAACCATATCTATCAGTACAGTAACTATCTCATTCTTTTAGTAATCTCTTTCCAACTTTTTTCCATCACAAGAGGTAAGATTTTGGAGATTTGAATGGTTATATCTTCTAAATCAATAATCATAGAAGAAAATAATTTTTTCATTTTAAAGCAACAATGTTATAATTTTATAGAAAGTTCCAACTTTTATTTTTCATTCGTACTTTAAAAGACTTTTTAATATAAATAACACAAAAAATTGGGTCCAAGAAAAAGTTTAACAGGTTTATTTCTATTAAATTCTTACAAATGCTGTTAATTTTAGATTATTACACACATTACTTTAGTGTCTACTGAGTTAAAGAAGAAAACATCACTTTTATGCCCAATGATTGTATTTGGTGTGGTAATTTTAAACGGCACTCTTTAGACGTCACTGCAGAGAGCATACTCATCAGTGTATTCCATGGCTATTTATTACCAATTAAATGGTAGTAAACGAAACCTAGCGGTATGTTTAGGTACTTCACTTATGTAGAAACTACCATGAATAGTCAGCGAACGGGAAAATACAAGCAAATGTAGAGTATGAACCGCGCGCCTGTAGATTTGCCGGACGTCGTAAATTAAGGTGACCTGTCGGCACCCGTAAATTCTACGGGCAGCGACCAAAACGTACTGTACAATACTTTGCCTGACACCAATTTTACAGTCACCAAGAAACTTACATTGCACTATGTGCTTCTTTTCGCGATATCCTTCTGATGCAATACTCCATTCCTGTACGGACGTATGAGCGTGTCGGCGGGTGTAGGTGGATATTCTCCACGGCCATCCTCGTGTCGTCGCTTGGGCAACGTCTCGCACCGGACGGTCCATCTGACGTTGAAACGCCCGACATTTGCATATCATTTCGTGTAGTATGAATACCGTAGGAATTTTTTTGAAAGCTAAATGTTGTACCGTTCTTTTTACGCCCGTTTTAGGAAAGTTTCTTTTATCGCTCGCCCTTATGCATATGGATATCGTTTGTAAATCCTTACAAATATGCCGAGTTTTATCTGAATTTTGTTTCTTAACAGAGTTAATAACACGAACGGGAAGAGAACTTCTCCGCTGAAGAATATACGTAGTAATTAAAAGAAATTGTATCCTTTCTTTTTTAATTTTTTTTGAGGGAGTGTCTCATACATTTTTATATTCGTTGGGAATTCCGTGAAGTTATAAGGCTTCAGGGGAAACGGGAACTGACCAAGCACAATTGCATGCATTAAAATGAGCCAAAATATGCTTTAGGACTGTGAAAGCGAAATGAATAAGCCTCTTTGGGGCGCGTCCTGCGTTTGTTTTGTGGAGGCGGATTGGGTTTGGTGGATTATAGGGATCGTCCGGGAAAAAGTATTCATGAATTGCGCAATGTAAAGGCATCTTGTCTACTCATTGGATTATGTTGTATTCCACGTTATATCTACAGATACAATAATATTTATGCAGAATTATTACAATAAAGAATATGTAAAAAAATCGATAAATGAATTAACATAAATATCGTGTAATTAAACTTCTGTAATGACATTTACCTTATGGTGGTATTCCTAGTGGGTTTTTTCAAACTGTTCAACCAAAACATTTAAGTGAATGAAATATAAATCATACTTTATTCAAACAATATTTTGGCATTTTGTATTGCATTGAATCATTCAATGTAATCTACTTTATACTAAGATTATACGTTGAAATCTATAATTTGAGTAATTGAATGCGCAGACAAAAATAAAATGATTGAATTGATGACGGTTATATATTGAACTATGATACTGATATTTACACTTTCTAGAAATATATATTCTGCATAAAGTTATGTAATTCTGCAAAGCTTTTCAAATTTTGACAGACATACAGAGTAATCAACCAATCCGTTATTTTTGAAATCACCCCTGTGACTTTTAATAGATGTTTGCAAACCCATCTTGTTAAGAGAAAAATATAATTAAGAATTACTTTTTCTTCGACTAAGTGTACTCATCTGCTGTCTTTAGCTTCAATTAATTTGTTTAGATTGTTGTGAACGAATGGCGGACTGTGAATAGTTATTGGCGTCATTAGATTTATATAACGTCATTTGGTTGATAACACAGATAACAGACTTGGTTGAGAAGATAGTGGCCATCTGCTCTCGTTGAAAAAACTTGGAGGTAGAAAATAATTAAAATTTGTAAACAGTTATTCCACAGTCAGCACCGACAATGTATCAACATCAAGAGATTTATGTACATCGACGATTTTTTCAGGAGTAGAATAGAAGAACTGGACTAGAAAAACTAGAAATTAGCAATAACAATGATAATTGTTTATTCAATATTCAGATTTACTACAATGACAAATTATAAGTAAAAAATAATAATAGTTTAATTAATGTGTTAATATATATTAATGTGTTAAACATTACTTTTGTATATGTTATTTATCTTCCTTATGTATGTTTATAATGTTGTTTGTAATTTGTTTACGAAGTTCACAATAGTTTGAAGATCACGTGATTCTTTAACAACCGCCGGCTGTTAATTCCTTAGCGGCCGGTGGCCATTAAGATTACAGTTTTATTCCTCTGATGGGATGCGTTATGCAGATGTATTAACAGGATAGTATTACGAAAACTATTGTCATCAGACAGACAGCAAATAACAAACGCCGTCGAAGTTTGAAAACCGATGCGAAATATTAACTTTACTATCAACCGGTTTGGTTGCTTGTTTTGCTTCTGAACATAGACGTAACTTCACTGTGCACGTCTTGAAGAATCCAGAAGGAAATATAGTTATTGAAACTATCGTTATCCATGTTCTCGTGGCAATACGTCGATTCCTTCACGGTGGGCACGATCCGAGAAAATAGCCTAAATCTATATCTGATTTTCGTTCACAAATATATTTTATTACATGGCAGCGAATATTTTATTAACAATTCTAACATAAAACGCTCATTTCCATCTGTATACAGAATTCAACCTGAGGATGGCTTAGGGTAGGGATGACAGAATTTAAGAACGTGCACAGAATACACTTCTAGAATACACAGAATACACTTCTAGAACGTGACATACAGTTTACATAATACATGACATACAGTTAGATTTTGACATTAAACAAATAAAAAATATTTTATTTCAGTTTTCAGCTAATACAATTTACAAAATTGTATTTTACTTTAGAAAACTTCGCAAAATATAATTTGTTGTTTCATTATTATTATTATTATTATTATTATTATTATTATTATTATTATTATTATTATTATTATTATTATATCTTGTTGTCTCATCATCATTATCATTTGTTATCCATTTCATGAGAATGGCTTTTTTGTGAATAGGCAATCCGCCAATCTTCCGTGTTTTGCGTGAAACGGTCACTGGGCAACGTATTATTTAACTGGCCAGGGCCCGTCCAAATAATTTCGCACGTTGTACGGCTTGAGTGAATTGTGCGTTCTTGTAAATCCTGAACAAGAACATATTTTAATAATTCTATGTTTTTACTTACAAAGACTTCGATCCATGCAGTGGGAACTTTACAGACTGTCAGTTACATTTTACAGAAAATTTGCAATTATAAACCTCTCTTGCCTTCCCCCTGTGCACAGAGTGAAGGAATAAAATAGAAAAATCCTCCCAGAAATTTATGAGAAGATCTCGGAATCTCTCATTTGGTGTACTTTGCCCTAAGAAACATAATCCGCAAGAAAATGAGTTAAATTCAGGTATGAAAGAACTACGTGTTGTTTTTTATTTAAGCAGAAGATATTGCGTCGGGGAAGAGAACGATTTAATACATAGTAGAACGTTCTATACAAAAAATAAAACCCTTTTTGAAACGCATTTGATAAAATATTACATATCCGTCAAAAGCCTGATAAATATTACTTGAGAAATAATTACTATGAAACCTTTTTACGAATCGTATTACAATACGAAATTGGAGAATCATCGAATTGGAGACCGTTAGGTCAACTTGGATAACAAATCAAATTTTGAAATAAGGTGTTTCCTTACGAATATCGTACAACGTTTTGTCCTCTTTGGAAAAATTGCAAAGCTCTACATGTTTCGTTGAAATTTGATTAATAAACCTTATAAAGGTGATATACTGACGTGAAGTGTTGTTAATATCAGGGCAAGGATTAGAACCCATCTGTCACAATTACTTCTGTATTATATACTTATATATATATATATATATATATATATATATATATATATATATATATATATATATATATACTTTTATATTTAAGATAGAATTTAAACAAATGTAACACAGACATATAGTTGCTTCCGTTTTTAGAATGCTTACTAAGAAATATACTTAAGTAATAATATTTTACATGAAGTTACTCAAAAACGTTTTAATTTATTTTTCAAAATTTGATTAATTTACTGACAGGTTGCGTTACTAACAAGAGCAATAAAAAGTTCTTTTGAAAACTAAAATATTCCGAATTTTATTTTAATCATTTATCTCCCCTTTCGTCCGAGAAAATAGGAGGCAGATTATTTTTTCTCTACGAAATCAAATGTGGCAAATTAGCAAGAGAAATATCAAACATGTGAACATGAACTGAAGAAGCAAAGACCTTCACGAGTAGAGACGTTTAATAAAATAAATCTGACATTTAACAGGCTCAAAGTAAGAGAAAATACTTTGTTTAAAGAACGAGAGTGCTCTTACTTACATACTTTGCTGGATGAAAATTGCCAATTAAATTCTGAATGCTATTTTTTTTAAATACCGTGAATATTTTATTAATTTCTTCCTTAATTTTAATGTAATTGTTTCTTACAAAATTTACTAACGTTGCGTAAATAACTAGTTCGAAGACGATACATCATTTATTATAATTTGCCTCTAAATTTTCACATCATTTACATAAATCAAAATGAAAATGTGTTAAATAACAGAGTGCGTCGTACGGGGTTTGAAATAATTACAGCTCTCGTATTGAAATTTTGCACTCGACTCTCAAGTTCACTCGCCCAAAACATTTTACTCGTGATGTAATAATTCAATTTCCGTGGCAATATTGTAAATTACCAACCGCTCTTCCTGATAACGATGGGACAGTTGAGTTGATGAGCTTGTAGCACGACAATATTTATTCTGTCATTTAAGAATAATAATTTTTATTCTTTGTTTATATATATATATATATATATATATATATATATATATATAGAGAGAGAGAGAGAGAGAGAGAGATTAGTAGTTTCTTACATATATCTAAGAATAGTCTACATGAAAGTACCGTTGAGAGTAGTAATTGTTAAAAATGTGCAAAACATGCAATTAATCAATAGCCTTTATTTTATGCAGAAGTAAATGAACGTTTAGAGAATTAGTAAATGTCTTGGTATGTGCGGCTCTCATGCAAGTCCCCTCGTATTCGCAAAATAACACATAACATGGCCAAAATGGCTAAATTATTAATGTTGCTAGTTCTAGTAAATATTGTAAATTGCTGTAATTACTGATATTTTTAATAAATTATTTTCCTAGGTTCTGAGTGAAGTTTGTGGACGCCCGCAAAATTAACAGAATACTGCAGTGTTACATTTGCTTCACAATTCTAAATTCCAAGATTTGTTCTCTACTGTAAATAACCTGTTTCTACATTTGACCTAAAGAGTGAAAGTTAAATTAATGAGTTTAAAAAAGAAAAAAGGATAAATTAGAAGTGAATATCATTTTAGGTTGAACTCTAAGAAGAGCCAGTATCTGCTGGGGTTTAGTTATATTCGCGAAAACTGACATTATATCCAAATGCGAAAAAATATAATTAGAACAGAAGCTCCTAATTTCAACTTATTTGTAAGTCCATGCATCTTCCTTCTACATTGTAAACATATTTTTTCCTCCAATCCTATTTTTCTTACTTTCTTTCACCCATTATTCTAACCGTACTTCACCTATCCTCACCCAGCACAATTACTCTTAGCCCAGTGTTTGTCGAATCGGTAGCTTTACTGGCCCCTGCCCTCGGGTAGGACTGTAAAAAAACATCTAACGTGAACGAACGACACGTAACAATGAAACAGCGTTCAAATATTTTTTAACAAAAACATCACTTTTTATTGTGAACCAGCCTACTTTAAATGCTACGCGGCAGTACGCTTTTTGGAGCTGAATCAATTTTTTAACGTGCCACTACACCGCCAATATTGCGATCAAAACAGCATTAATATTCCACGAGCATGTCGTGGCTCTGGGAATTTTTCCGGACTGACGTAAAAATTCGAGGACACTTCTCATTTTGTAGTTAGCGTTACCATGGTGTGATGAATCGTGTTGTTTTTATAATCCTGACATCGGATTGTAAATTATTTGATTGAGCGTGTCGATGAAGTAAACTTTCAGATTATATAAAAATTCAAGTGAAACTTTATTATGTAATCTAACTAGTAAGATGATAAATTGGGCCACCGACTATAATCAAATTATTAAGGTTAGTATTATTCAATAAATCATATTCATTTATTCACCACTTCCCTAGAAAATCTCTCTTATATTTCACTAATGGTCTTTCGTACCAGTTTATCTCTAAAAGCAGTGTATCTCATTGCTTATTCTCCTGTATATTCTAAATACGTAAAATTCTTCATGGAGAGAACAATGTAAACATGCAATTCATGCAGCAACAACGTTCAAAGGAACGTTGTAAACAAGTTGTTAACAACGTAGTAACCGTTTTGTAACAGGTCTGGCAAGTTTCAGTTCAGGCAAACGCGTGTGTGGGAAAGTTACAACAGTTACAGCCTTGGGCAATTTTAAATCACGAGTAACGCAACACTTTTTTATTTGGTGAATTGTGTGAAGGCAAAAATGCATTTAAAAACT
Source organism: Teleogryllus occipitalis (assembly GCA_011170035.1). NCBI lineage: Eukaryota > Metazoa > Arthropoda > Insecta > Orthoptera > Gryllidae > Teleogryllus > Teleogryllus occipitalis. The sequence goes on from BLKR01007674.1 coordinate 27,727, forward strand.
GATACCTATGTTAAAAATGCTTTATTGTGCATTTTCAAATTTAATTTCCTACTGTTTTAATTATTTCAAAATTTCTTTTAAGTTTATACTACAGCAAAACTATTACATTCGGTTATTAAATTTAAATAATGATATCGTAATAATGTTTGTAAAACAAAAGTTTACTTTCTTTTAAACTATTTTTTGTATACCACCATTGTAAGCAACCTCTTATTGCACCAACAATCGATCATTATCTGGGGGATTATGAAATTAATTCAATAATGACGTTCAGTCAATAGCAATTGCGAATCATGAAATGTCAGTAAACCGTACAGACAATAAAGTTGTTCCCTTAAATCAACATTGAGTTTTATAAATTTATAATGATCCTTCTAACGACGTTAACTTTGAAAATAGGTATCTAGGCAATGAAGATGAACATTATTCACTGGCTGCATAAAATACTGTTATTTAACTTGTTTATGGTCAAATTTGGTTACATCTTATCACAGGTTATTTCGAATAGGTGGTCGCACAACATATTTATGAAGAATGTGCAATATCGTCACCAATGACTTCAATTAATGAAAGTAAGGGGACGTCACACGATTATGTATATTAATTTTTGTGGTTTCACCCAACCAAATAATGTAAAACAATTTTATAAAATAATAAAACATTACATCAATACATATTACACCAATAACTAAAGTCGAGTGGCAAAAATTATCCACCTTATTGTGGTTGTCGCCCACACAACCTCCTACGGACATGAAAAACATAGTTCTTTAAATATTAAAAATAATTTATTGTTGAATCTGAATTTAAATGTACAAATGGGAAAAGTATTGTTGAATTTGTGTAATAACATAACGGAATAATAAACGCTTTATTTTGAAAGCCGCAATAGTCTTGGAAATGACCATGTCTGTGGGCCGAATACACTTACAAACTGCATTTTTCGAAGGTACAACTTTAATATTCACTTTCGTTTGTGCTCAACTATCAACCACGTTACGGGATGATACGCACTACACTCAGATCGAGGTACGTTTCTTAAACGCTAATGACACGATCTCTTGAATATTCGTTTGATTGGTTGAAGACAGCGTAACGACTCATCTCTGTGTTTGTAAGATTGAAGGGGTAAATAATAAACGTAAAACTTTAAGAGACAGAAATTATTTTGTATTGCTCTGTAAAGGGTTGTAGCGTGATCGAATATATAAGAAATGAACACAAAAGAACGAACTACTGAACAAAAGGAACTTTGAATAAAATAATAAGCTACAATAAAATTGGTTGCATCATCTTAACAGAATACCAAAAGAAAGAATACTACGAAAAACATTCTTGTACAAATTAGCGGAGCTACAACAGCAAGGGCCTTCATGGTTTAGCTTATTGGTCAGCGTGCTCGCTTTCCATGACGCGAACCCGCGTTCGATTTCCGGTCGAGCAAGACGTGCGTGTTCCTTGCAATGTCCCAGTATATGTTGCTGTGTGACGATGAGAAAACTTATTTGTAGATTGAGAAGACCTGAAAACGGGGTGGGGAGGTCTTCATTCTAAACACCTGTATCCCCTTAACCCATGGCGGCGAGGCCGGGATGCTGCTGGTAGACCATGGTCGGTACGCGGGCTGTCGCGCCAAATGCAGCAACAGCCAGGCCCCAATTAAGCACGGAATGGACGAGCGGCCCCTCCCGCAATGAAGGACCCTCGCAAATTCCGTAAAAACGCAAAGAGAGCTCAAAACAAACCGAGATAGAGAAACAGAAAGAGAAAAGAAGAAAATAAAAAGAATGGTAATAAAAATCCTCAAATAAGAATCATTGTGTGGGATCAAGAGAGAAGCATAAATGGTCATATTCAAGATAAATCTCGAATACACGTGTTTCAAACAAAAAATAGCTCGCTCTTCTTAACTAATGCGACTTCACGTATTAATCATTATTTCATAGTAATGATACTAATAGTTACAATAATAGCAGTAGTTACAATAATGATAATAATAATAACAACAAATTTTCAAAATCGATTGAATTTAATTTTATCCTGCCTCCACAAGACTCATAAAGTAGAGCACGGACTTTCAGGCAAATGTGTATTTTCCCCCTCAATTCTGAGCATTGAAAGTTTAGTGGAAATTCAAGTGGCTCTTTCAGACTTTCCATTTACCAAATTTCATATCACCTAAAAATAAATGTTTTGCTTAACAATAAAAATCTTCGTCGAAACAATTATTATTACATATTTCAATAATTTTTATAGAAATAAATTAATATTTTCGATATATTTTCAAGTTGATTACTTTGGTGTTTTTGGATATATGGTGAAAGGAATGCCAGTCTGGAATGCAGGGGTTGGTAATATATTACAAGTTATTGTAGACCTTTCTCGATTGAGCGGAGTGAGTCTGGTTCCTGCCAAAACGTCTAACAGCCATTTCTAACGCTACTGTGACGTCGTCGTGATATGAGTGAAACACAGACACGGAGTTTTTATGTAAAAAATGTATTTACATTTACTATACCAGCTCATTACCGAGTTTGGCCCGGGCGGAAAACAGAGCTTGCCGGCCAGCTGCAGTCCGATGCTGTTATCACACGTCATCCCCCTGCGGTAGCTGACACCCGTGTTACAAGGTCACGCCATCGGCAGCCTGCACCCTCATAAACCGATAGAGATCCGGTTGCCCCGCCAGACCGGCGCCTGGACCAACCCCTTTCCCTCCCCGGCCGCACGCCTTATGAGGTTCGATGAGCAAAATGCTATGACCTTACACTACCGTCGATTCAGCAAATGACATTCCGAGCTGAAACATACACTCATAACATAAGTAGGTTCCAAACTTCCTCAGATTGCACAGATGAAATGTGCAGAGAGTTAAAGAGGATGACCACGTTTTATATCAGGAGCTCCCTGTACCTGGGTAATAAATAAATACGAGGGTTGCGACAGAAGACATGTCAACCATTTTATTTTAAAAGAAATATCAGATTACATAATTTCGTTTGTCGCATGAAAGAAATTCTGTACTAATGTGTGTTCACAACCACAGATGGCTGTATGTGTCTATTAGCACAGAAGCACTGTGAACTCAGTTGTCTGACTACCCCCCGTGAGAGATTAATGTGACCCATTTCGAGAAGTACTCATACACAAAGTTACTCGTTCTCCATTGGAGAAATGCCCAAGAATGTCACAGGTAATTGGTGGAAGCTTTTGGCAATTGATTGATTGATTGATTTTTTCTTGTTTCCGGGCGCGTCAACTACTGTGGTCATTAATCCCGTTAGTGTAGTGCATGTTTTTTCTCGGGTGATGGCGGTGATCTTCCCCCGCTGTATGGCGAGATCCGGCACCGACCTACCGTCGGCTAGTGGGGTTTCCCCCTAACCAGGACTCTCCCACCAACGGGGCACCGCCCCAGTCGGGACAAGCTCTAAGCTCCCGACCGGTCTCCCGGAATATGTGGTAGTTTAGTGCATGTTAGTGTAAGTGTGTGTGTAAGGGGAGAGGATGGGACAAGGAAGAGGAAGGACAGATCGCGCGCGGTCCGTGGCCCGTTTGGTAGGGTACTGCTCCGGCATTCGCCTGGTGTTGATCGGAGAAACCACGGAAAACTACCGATCAGAGCAGCCGGCCGCTAGAATTCTCCTCCAGACAGCAGCTGAATTCGACCTAGCTGAAAAGCTAGTGTCGAAAATCCTGCCGCCTTTTGGGAATAATGCCTATACTTCTTATTATATAAAAAATATGACTGATATAGTTGTTATATTCTTATATATTATCAAAATACTGTGTATTATCACAGTATATCAACATACAAGTGTATTACTGATATACTTGTATTATAATAATATATTTATATTACAATATTATATTTATATCACAATATAAAACATTTACATTATATTATTTGTTATATTTTAAGTATTTGGGGATGTTTTCTTGGTTTAAAAGAGTTTACCTGTACGTGACAGAAAACCACAAAAGCTGCAACATTATGTTCAATATGCGAAGCAAGAATATGTTCATTAAACTCATGAAGTACATTGTAAAAGTCGTATGAAAAAACTAATTCACAACAATCAATCAGTAAATCTCTTTTGTGTTGTCATATATTTATTACAGAATGGAGATAATGCATTATTTATTGTTTATTTATTTTTATGATTGAGTCACCCTGCGCCTTAATCTGTTAAGAACCTTGACGCCACTTGCCGGGCAAGAGCAGTGCCAATTCAATTCACATGGGGGATTGTTTAGTTAAAACGCAGTGCCGTATTCGGCAGTGGCCGTTTCCGCTGATTTTATCACACCTGAGTTCTCGGTCAAACACTAATTCAATAATAAATTCGCAGCTTTCCGTCCGGTAATTCCATTTAGCTGACTGGGGTGGGCGGTTTGGTGGCCAGGTCGTCAGGAGGACGTACCCCTACAAGGCCGGGGGCGGACAAGGGTGGTGCCTCGCTAACGAAGACGGACGACTGCAAGACGGTGGGCAAGCGGAGATCGCGTGCGAAGTTGGCCCACAAATGAAAACTTGGTTTGTCCCCCCCTCCTCTCTTCTCCTCTCCCGCCCAACTCCCATCCCCCACGCCGCGCGATAAGAAGTTACTCCTCGCGACCGGATGAGTGGGAACCCGGCGTTCTGTTTGAAGCTTCCTTCTCCCCATTCCTCGGTTCATTACCCACTGCTGTTGGTTGGTTGGTTGGTTCATAGTGGTTCCGGGGACGTCAACTACAGAGGACATATGTCCCGTAAGTGTAGCGCATGTTTTTTCATCAGGAGGGGGTGGTGATCTTCCCGATCTAGAAGGCGAGATCTGGTGCCGACCTACCGTCGGCTACCGGGGTTGCCCCAACCAGGTATCTTCCACCAGCCGGGACAGGCTATAAACTCCCGACCGCTTTCCCGGCATGTGTGGTAGTGTAGTGTATGCAAGTATATGTGTGTGTGTAAGCGGTGAGCATAGGACAAGGAAGAGGAAAGAAAGATCGCGCGCGGCCTTGTTTGCTAGGGTACTGCCCGTTTGTTGGAGTACTGCTCCGGCATTCGCCTGCTGTTAATCAGAAAAAACACGGAAAACTACCGATCAGAGCAGCCGGCCTCTAGAATTCTCTTCCAGGCAGCGACTGAATTCGATCTAGCTGACAAGCTAGTGTCGAAATCTTGCCTCTGTTGGGATTCGAACCTAGGTCAGAGGCACTGCCGTGACATTAGTTGATTCACTGAGTCACCTCTCTCGGTCACCGCTACTGTTGCTTTGTCTCCTCCAAAGACACGGTCTGTAGTGTCACGTCGAAACCTACCTTGAAATTTTTGACCAATGGCGGGATGAATGTGATTCTTATGAAAATATTCAGCTCCCTACCAAACCGGATTTTACTAAATATGAAGTAAGGTATGTAATGTATGAACTTATTTCCAAAGTGACGTTTCTCAATTTCCGTTTGTTATTGAATTTTACGTATCAACATATTATTCTGACA
>BLKR01007675.1:0-33157 GCA_011170035.1 Teleogryllus occipitalis
AGCGGGTGGGTGAGCGGGTGGGTGAGCGGGTGGGTGAGCGGGTGGGTGAGCGGGCGGGTGAGCGGGCGGGCGGGCGGCAAGGTGAATGGGGTGGGTGAGTGTGGCGGCAGGCAAGGAGCAGCCATTAAGCGTAGCAGGGAGCGCGAGTGGGCGGCGCGGAGTAAATTCGGGGCGCGTGGCCATGCATCATCGCGCATTCCGCGGGGGTCCCGCGCTTCCCCTTAGGGGCGTCCGCGCCGCTACCCGGGCGCTCGGAGCCGCCGCCGGTGACATACGCGTCCTCCCGCCGCCGCTCGCTGGTCAGGGCCCCGTTGCCTTGCCGTCACGCACGGAAGAGTTGTTGATGGAGCGGACGGGCTTTTTAGCGCGCGAGGAGAAAAGAAAGCAAAGGGTTCCCGGAAAAAATCATTTAATAAAAATAATAGAAATCAGCTCTTTAATGATGTTACTAAGTAATAAATACACTGCTGCAGTAACCTGATAAAGATTTGGCCGCTTGATCGTGATATGTAGCTCTTAAGCGAAATATTGAAAATATGATGGGCTTCTTACGAAAACTATTAAATTAATTCGGAGGCACCTTCGACGACATGTTTTATTTGGAAGGGAAATTGTGTCATGAGCTGTTCCCTCTCAACATATGAGTGAGATGCAGGAATATTATATATTGATGTAAGTGAATAACGTAATATTTTTTTTACTTAGAACTTTAAGCCGAGACGTTGTGTTCGGAATGACCAAAAACGTAGTCATTCAATCTCAAACCCAGCACTCACAGAGAAAAACCATATTGACGACCTCATTTATCACCTAACGATCTGATATTTCGCACAAAGAGATATTATTCCACAGAAAACTTTCACAACTGCTATTACAGCGCCCACTGTTCACCTGTCACATTCAGCGCCTGCGATCAAGCGATTCAGAAAAGAGAAAGAAGAGGCCATAAAAAGGCCTCGCCGCCTTCCGAAGCGTCATTCCTCTGGAAGGGCCTCCGCCTTCCCCTCCCCGCCCCGCGGAGTGAGTGATGTCGCCGCTTAAGCCCAATGGGAGCCCGAGGGCCACTTCCAGTGTTCGAAACGTGGGGCGGAGGGGGACGGGGCAGGCGGCTGCTTCTGCCGCTTTGAGATACCGCAGCTGAGCCCCGGGCGCCCAGATGGGACGGAGAACGGGAGGGCGTGGCTATTAAACGAAGAGAATGGCAAGCGACAAACGAGGCCGCGTTGGGAAGACGTGCAAGAGGCGCTGTCAGCCCAAACAGCAGACAGGTTGGGAAGGAGGACAACGAAAAGTAGAGAAAGAAGGAGGGGGATGTGGATTATGAGACCGATTGGAAATTGATGTGGCCAATATGTACACTTAATATAGGTAGTGTGGGTATGGGAATGGTGAATGCGAGACTGTATGTTGGTATATGCCTCGGGGGAGGGTTGGCAGAAGAGGGAACGCCTAAAGGTCGCGAGTAGTAAAGGAAAAGTGGGAAGAGAGGAGTGAAAGTGAAGAAGCAAGGAGGGGGGAGGGGAGGCGACCGCAGAGGCAGCTGCGGCGAAGGTTATGACGGTGGCGACGGCAGTGCGTCAAGCTGCACGGAATGTGGTGGTGAGGCTCGTTAAGATAAGCGAATTAAGAAATGAGACGTCGGCAGTACATTAGAGCAGCCGGGAGATGGTTTCAGTTCCCCACAAAGAAAGGCCGTAACTTTTTTATATTGCCGGCATTGATTTGAACGCTTATCAGCACGTAATTTCTGTTGCCGCCGTCATGTTCTTTCACGATGGGAGCGGAAGAAAAAAATGTCGTTCACAAATGAGATGCCCCGATTAATGCCAACGATTATTTACGAATTTAATAAATATATTCGAAGCTAAGTGATTTACACAAAGATCCCTCTTTTAATTCGATTTTACATTTAGAATTAATGAAGTCATAAAACGTTACATAAATTTCAGAGACGATAATCAGTTCACACATTACTGCGCCTTAAAGTAAAAAGAAAAGTGTGGTAATAAAATAAAAATACAACAATTTATTGTTTTCATTATTGCAAATTATGTACTAAGAAAGGACTAATTAATACATTTATACTTTAATAGCTTTTAAGACAGCCTGCCAGGCTATAATTTTGATGCCAATTTCCTGAACACATTTTTCTCCGGTACCAGGAACGGGAAAAAAGTAAATCAGCAGTAATACTCTTTATGAGTAAAATAAAAGTCGTGGGCTGCTTTTGATGAATTCTGTCGCGGCGTCCAAAATATCTCTGGGTCCTCCGCTGTGAAGATGCCACTGCCGACTGCGGCCAGTTGGTTAATTTTAGTCCGATAGCGATTTATGAGCAGCGTCAACACAGCTGCCGGCGAAGCACAAGCGAGCGCTGTTCGCCAGTGACCCTGAGGGCGCGTCGCCGCGAGGCGTTGGGCTTTGCTATGAGTAAGGCAAGGCAAGGAGCAGAGCAAGACAGAATGGAAACCAGGCTCCAGGCAGAGCAAGGCAAAGGGGCGCGGGGCGGGGGCGGGGCGGGGGCGGGGGCTGTGGTCCGGAGCGGTGTACGGCGGGGCGGTGCGGTGCGGGAGTGAGGCGGGGAGGGGGTGTGGGAGAGGGGCAGGGCGGGAGGCTGTGGTCCGGGCGGGGGCGGGGCGGGGCAGGGCGGGGCGGGGCGGGGCGGGGCGGGGCAGAGGGCGGGCTTGGGGCGCAGCGGTGGCGGGACGGGAGCGGGACGGGGGCGGAGCGGGGACCGGGAGGGGGCCGGGAGGGGGCCGGGAGGGGGGCGGGAGGGGGCGGGGCTGGGGCGCTGTGGTGGATGCGGGGGCGAAGGCATCGGCGACGGGGAAGGGGGCGGGACCGGGAGGGGGCAGGGCTAGGGCGCTGTGGTGTAGGCGGGGGCGAAGGCAGCGGCGACCCAAAGTCGCCAGCGATAGCCGTCGCTCCAGATCACTGCCAGACAGCGACTTCGAAGGGGAGTCACTCGACGAGAACACGTGTCGGCCATTGTGGCTGTTCTTACGTTCGAGAAGTTCAGAGTCGCAAATGCGTCATTGAACGATATCTTCTACAAAAGAAAAAAAAACACCTGGGAGAGCTTGTTTTTCTAAAGAGTGTTAATTCAATTATTTTAGTCACGAATTGTAATTTGATTTGAAAACAATTAACATATTAAATCAATATATTTTTTCACCATGCTTTTCATTATATTATGGTCAAACACACCTGACCAATTTAATGCCTCTTTCAATCTTCTTTGTATTATATTTGAAAGACAACTGAATTCCGTACCATCACATCTATAACAGATACTGATAACGAAAATATAATTAATGTAGAAATTTAGAAATGTATGAAAAAAAATATTTACGCGTGCCCTTCGCATATTCCCAAAGAAGTTTTAAAACCTTTGCCCCTGCAGAAAGGATCAAATCAACACAATAGAAAGATACTGCAGGGGACTTCAAAAATTGCTCCCTTTAAAAAAAGAACAGAAGCACGCTCATTCTACACATTATTATGGGGTATGATAAATCCTATTATCCGCATGGCAATTCTGTAACACAAACTTCATAATTTACATAATATGTCAAGTTCGGGCTTCATGACGCCGCATGTACGCAACGTATATCGGGCTTCATGACGCCGCATTTATGAACGTTACCCGTTCAGGGGGGGGGTTAACAAGGCATCTCAAGGGTGATCCACTCTACGCGTTACACAGCGAGGAAGAGGATGGCCTAGAGTAGAGAGGTGCCATTTAGGCAACGAAAGCAAGACAAAGTACAATCATGGCCTTCCGAAACAAGACCAAAGAACATTTCTGAGAAAAGCGCAAGGATAAACATTGGAAAGAACGGAAAGGCAAAGCACAAAAAGGAAAAATGTTTGCAACTGAAAGTTGAAAAAATCAAAAACAAAAAACAACAGTATACGATGAGAAGACGAAGAACCACAAATAATGTTTGGAGAAATGACGAAGCATAAGTGTCGTAAGAGTGGTTGAGATCAACCAGGTCAAATAAATGAACCGAAGTCCTGGAAGACTCTCGTATGTAGTGGATGAGTAAAGATTGGGGAAGGAAAGGGGCAGGTGATGGAGTGGGCCATGGGGTTTTCCAGAGCGCGTCTTCTCACACGCGAGGGGGGGGGGTCAGCTGACTAGTGTCCGGGTGGGCAGATGAACACTCAGCCGGATAGTAAGGGTGAGCGTTATCAGCACGGCGACCTGTTTGTGCAGGCCCCAGCACGGGCGCATCAGCAGAACAGACGCCTCGCTCGCCGCTGCCGCCGGGCCGTCGAGTGTTTGGCCAGCTCTCAACGGCGGCCGCCTGTGAGCAACGCGAACGCAACCCGCAAAACGGCGGAGTGAAGCAGGCCGACCCTCTCGCAGGCGATCCTTTCACACTGGGCGAAGTGACGGTGTTATTAAACGCACGAAGACGATGTAAACAACAATTACAAGAGAAACGATTATCTTTATTTCTTTGGTTTATAAGTTATAAATTATATACTTTCATGTTCTTGACTCTAAAAGAAGTTTTTAAAAATGCAGACAATCACGTTAGAAAAAATTAAAGTTTTTTAGAAGAATTTTATTTAAAAATACACAGATATGAATAAATGCGTAAAATTTCAAGATTGATCATTCATTTACAAATTTCCCGAATCAATAATTTATTGCAAGAATTAAACTCCCGGCACTTTGAAAAGAACACGTTTCAATCCAATAGTGAATTGTACGTCTTCTGACCTCAATTTCATCTACCTTTTGCAACGTAAAAACCGTTAAGTGTTCGTTAAGGTGTATATCACCTCCAAAAAGTTTCTGAAGTAGCGGCTGTAACTACAAAGTACTGTGAACGAACGACAGAACGGATGGTGAAGGCCGTGATGCGAGGAAGGCGTGGACGGAGGCGAGGCTGTTGAAACGAGGGAACTTGGGCGGAAGTGGCTCTTAGCGCCGTTTATCCCAGAAGTAACGAACTGCGCGATGCTCCAAGGGGGGCTGGAGCAAAGAAGCGGCTGAATAATTGTTCATGCGATGTTCAGGAACATTGATGGTGGTAACGGCGGAGGTGGTGGCAATGGTAGACACTGCAACGAAGAGCTCATGACAAAAATAGAATCGAATGACAAAAGGAAGAGAGATGCAGATGCAGTACGGCAGCAATGGTGCATGAGAAGCAGAGATGCGTGGCATACATGATTATATATATATATATATATATATATATATATATATATATATATATATATAGAGAGAGAGAGAGAGAGAGAGAGAGAGAGAGTCGGGGTACTCAAGAATGAGTTGGAAAAAGACCTAACTGTGTTTGCGATTTGGTAGGAAGAAAGATCGTAAAGGAAGTACTAGTTTTGTGTTTAAGTACGACCACTACCATAAAGTCTTATTATGTTAAGTTGAAGGATTATTAGTGAAAAATTGGAGATAGAGATTTTTTCTTCATTTAATTTGTTCTTCGAAATTAGATTTTCAAATAATGTAATGCATTTTTTTTTGAATTTGTGAATGGTCACATAACTTTTAGTGGTAGCTACAAATAATGCCAGCAAATATGTGCTGTTGTAGCATCACTAAATTAATAATACAATAAATATCACCGCTAAGAAATGTCAATTTATGATCCAACATACAAGAAAAATAAAATAACAAGTGAGGTTGATGCTCTTTAGTTATTGTTACATACAACATATATGGACATTGATAGAAACCGTTTAAGTTTTAAACAGTTCCCCCCCAAAAAAAGAACTCTCGCCCTAGAGCCTAGAACCAAACGAACGTATTCTAAAGGGAACAGACAAGTACTTGGAATTTAATTAATATGGCCTAAATGGCCTCACTCACAATGCATTTGCAATTCAATAAGATATCACATGCGTGTTACTTACGTTATTTCTGTAAGTAATCCATGAAACAGTACGTCATCGCAAAAGCAACTCACCTGAAACAGAGAAAATATTATTAGACATATGAAGCATGTTTCAACGTAAGACATAAATCAACACCAAGTTTTTAATTTCAAGCTCTGATACTTAGAATTAATTTCCCCTCAGTCACAGTTGAATGAATATACCTCCAGAAACGCAATCTCAGTTTACGTCAGGTTGCAACACAAGGACGACAAATAGGATTGCAAAGCTATTCCCAGGCGCCTTAAGCGCCGTCGCGAGGGAGCCACGGTCATAAAGTTCCGCGGATACACGATTTCCCTTGAGCGCGCAATCGACTTCAGTTGAGGCGGGGCAGGGCGACAGCTCGGCGCGGGGTCTCAGCAAGAGGGACGCGAGGACGCAGAGGATCGCGAGAGGGGAAACGGAGGCGAAGCAGGAAAGAGCGATTATAGCCACTCTTCCCTGCTTCGCCTCCATTTCCCCTCTCGCAGTCCTTGGATTTGTATGGATGGATGATTACATCATGGGAGAGTTCCTCGGCGCGCAGCCATGATATAAATGGGGGGAGGGGAACGAATGAAACACGTCAGGAATTTCGGGGTGGGGTGCATATTCTATAGTCAAAAGCATGAAATCGTGCGTTTGCCAAGTCAATCTTTAAGCCGGAGACTAGTATTGAAACGGATCATGGACCGCGCGATCATTCCTTCCCCTTCCTTGTCCTATCCTCTCCGCTCACTTACAAACACTTACACCTGTTACACTAATATACATGTCGGGCGTTTAATGCTTGTTCCGGCGGGAGAGGTGACACGCTGGCGAGAGATCCCTGGTTCGTAAAATCCCATCGCCACCTTCCGAGTAAAATACATGCATATTTTCTGAACTTCAAACCTACTGTCATAAGAGAACCGTACATCTCGTTCACAAGAACGGCATAATAAGCCTACCATCTTCATTTCGCAAAATGTGAGAATTCATCTCTTTCATCGGAATGCCTCAACTAAGACCAAATTGCAAGAGGGGAAGGTAGATTTTACATCTGCTTTTAGGGATGCAAGCCTAGAGATCATTCCGGCGTACTAATAGAACGTCGGTGAGAAAATTCCGCGAGCCAGGACGAAGCTAGCGTCCACTCGGCCTGCTGCGCCCAGCATGTGCGGTCGTACGTATCCCGCGTGGACCCAGAGCGTGCCACGCCCCTGCGAGCGGTGCGTGGGCGCGCGATATTGCATTCCTGAGCGGCGGCGGCGGCGGTGGCGATCCGCCCAGTCGCGAGCGTTATGGGGGCGCGGCGCCATATCATGGAATCCGCCCGTCCACTCCATTGGGAGAGGGCTGCGAAAAGGAATGAATAGAAGGAGTGCACAAAGGTGCCTTCATTTGAGTAGGAAGTAGGTCGTCGGGACTTCTGGACGAAATCCGTGTTGGATTTCGACGGTCGTGTCATTTCAGAATAAAATGACGTACGCTTTATACGCAGAAGCTTTGTCTCTGTGCAAGTTACCAAACATACCTTTTGATGTGACACCACACATTATGATGTTCACATAACCATCAGGATGAACGAAAAGCGTACTTTTCTAATAACTTTTATTTTTCCATTATAATCAACGACTGTAGATGTCACAACATCCAAATAGTTACAGGATGACAGCAATAATTCTGAGACGAGAAATACAGTGACATTAATATTATAAAGGTACTATGTACTCTTATTACTGTGCTCCACATACAACGTTCCAGATGTAAGGCAAAAACTTCTATTTGTATCAGAGTAAGCATTAATAAGCAGAGTAAGCACAAAATTCAGTCAAGCACAAAATTCAGTTTAGGCCACAGAGATCAGATGTTGGAAAATTTTCATTTACAAATAGAACAATTACGGACTGGAATAAGTTACTTGCGACAGCCTTGGAACCCTTTCCTCTAGGTATTCAAAGATTTAAAAATAAATTAACTAATGGTATTTGTAAACTTTATTAATTTAGTAAGTTGGATTATTATATCAGTTATTATTTGATTATTATTGATATTTTTATTGCTATTATTATGGTGTTAATTACTATTAAATGCGTTCCTGTTCTAAATATATAATTATACTCAAAGTAGCATTGTATTGAAGTGTGGTGAAGTGTTGTGCAGTGTAGTGCAGTATAGAAGTAGAAAGAGAAGTGAATTTCAAATGTTGTGAAGTGAAGTGAAGTGAAGTGAAAGTGAAGTGAAGTGAAGTGTAATTAAAAAGTCGTGTAATCTTGTATTTAATAGTTTCAAATAACTGGGCAGGTCAACCATAAAATGTAGTTAAGGCTATTATTGTTAGCATATTATTATTATTATTATTATTATTATTAGCATATTATTATTATTATTATTATTATTATTATTATTATTATTATTATTATTATTATTATTATTATTATTATTAGCATATTATTATTATTATTATTATTATTATTATTATTATTATTATTATGTCTTTAAATAATTTAAAGTTAATATTAGTAATACGTAAATTGTAGAGTTCTGCCACCAGGTTGTATATACCTACCTGCAGAATAATAAATATCTATCAATCTATCTATCTATATATCTATCTATTAATACGCGTCACTTGATTCTTGAACAAAGCATCCTCGTCTCTTCGCCCAACGCCTGCCTGTCCTGTCGGCTTCCCGATCCCACGGTTCACGAGGGCCGTGCCTCTGCCTGCACTTTCCACTCGGCCCAGGGGTCAAGCGCAGCAAGCGGCAATTTCACGGCGCTCAAGGTTTGCCGCGCGACGGCCGCGGGTCTGGCCGGCGAGAGAGAAGCGGTGCCGGTCGCCCGAACTGCGCTGCGCACGAGCAGCGCAAAGAGAAATATATGAACTAAATAAATAAGCAAATAATAAATAGAGCTGTAGGAAAAAACAGTACAATTTTCAACCGGAGTAATTTGCCTCTCATGGATTTAGAATAACAGTATAAATTCAACGATAATTCCGCAAAGGGAAAATTTGCTTTCTGCACATCAGTTCGTAACTGAGGACTTACTCAATAAGAGATGAAAATGCAAATAAGTGGGCGCAGCAAGTGCGGTTCCAACATTATTCAACATGCACATTTGAGAGGAGTTAATATAGCTATGGACAGTTTACGCTGATTTTTATTGATGTAAGTTCATAAATGTATTTATTCCATTTGGTTATCTAAAGTCAAACTTTAAAAAGCTGCTTTCAGTTTCGTAATACGAGTTCTTAGAACACACTTATAATAATGAATGGCTTACAATTGACTAGTATATCGACATCAGTCCACCACATTTTGCAGGAATGAATAATAAAGTTTAATAGAATATTATAGTTCATGGAACTTTTTGAAGTGGAATTCGTATCGTAACATCTAATTGAACATCTCGATTTGCTAATCTACTTGACCTAATATTCTCATTTAATAATTCTCGAATCACGAATTGTAATACGTTACGTATTTTGTAAAAAAATATCATTTGGCAGTGAGAAAGTTAAGATACTTGCTCAAACATTTCAAAAAATAAGCTTACGTATCACTTCGCCGCCACAGTTCAATGTCAGCGTTCAATCTCAGGGAACGCCCGCGGCGTGCGAGCAACGCATGTTTCCCACACTCTCACGAGCGAGGGCTATTTGTACATAATGCCCACACCTACCCGCACCAAAATAAAATCACGAGTGGTTATGACTGCAAATAACTACACGAAGTATTCTTTTAAAATTCGATCCGCTACGTTGGAAGTTACCCAATGAGCGAGAGGAGGACGGGACGTGGTGAAAGCGAGGAGGGGAAGGTGCCGGCGGAAAGGCGGGATGCGCGGAAGGGACGAAAGAAGAGGGACGGAAGGGCAGGACGGACCTAGGTACGATTGTGAGAAAAAATATCCCGATAACACTGGACAATCAGCTAGTACTAAATAAAACGTGCAGAACTAGATAACTGCTTTATCTTTTGTATATTCATTGTTATTTTGGCAAATATAAGTGAATGTCATTGCAATATCCACTTGTTTTATAATCATTTGGTGCATTTAAGAAATATGAAAATGTTTCAAGATACATTTGCATGGGTATTTAAAGAACAAATAATTGCATTAACTTCCTAGCTTTGAAGATAAGAATTACTATTCCTTCTGTTCTCAAAAGAAAGTTGTTTACAATCCGGATCGCGCAACCACTTGCATTTCAACAAAATCTCAAAGTTGCGTTTCTGCGAATACAACTTGTTCGCTTTGATCACATTATTTCAAACCATTTTCGCAAACGGAAGAAAAAAAAGCATGCAAAATTCCAATAACGCATTTCATTATGAAAAAAATCGATGTTTATTTCCCCCATTTGAGAGCCTTGTGCTTCGTGCCGCGTGGCTCGCTGACGAGTAGTCTGCGTCCCGACGCCCACTCGCCGAGGTTAAACGCCGGCTGCTCTCTCCGCGCGACGCGGGGCGCTGCAGCGTGACGAAGCGATCGCGAGGGGACATCGCCTAGCGGAACAATGGGACCACGATGGAAAGTATCAATTCGCAGAGCCACCAAGCCCCGCCCCGGGTCACCTGGAGGACGGGCGGACGAGCGGGGAGAGGGTCTGGGCGACGGAACGACGAGCGAAGGGACGAGTGAGGCGGTTATACGGACGGATAGGAGGAGAGGGGGAAGGGGAGGAGAGACGGCAGTTGGAGAGAGGGAGGGAGCGGGTAACGATAGTGTTGGGGCTCAAGGGCGGATGAGTGGGTGGGTGAACAGCCGGGTGAAATCCGCCACAGCTTTCTCTGCAGCGTCGCCAATGATGCTGCCGTTCGTCACGCACGTCGCGCTGCGATGAAGCATAAGAGAACCTTCCGTCCGTAAATAACTGTATGCATGCATGTATGTTCTTTGGCGTAACAGCTCTTTACGAGCTAAGGCCTACGAGCGGCGTCCCGGCCTTGCGGCTGTGGGTTAAGGGGTATGTGTGGTTAGCACACAGCGATCCCCACGCCGAATCTCTGGTCTTCTCAACCTGAGAAGTGGGTTTCCTCATCATTACACAGCAATATATACTGGGACGTGCAAGGAAAGCGCACAGTTAATTTTTGTTCCGACCGAGAATCAAACCCGGGGTTGCGCCGTGGAAAGCGAGCACGATAATCAAAGAGCCACCGAAGAATGCGTCTGTAAATAACTAAAAAACTAAAATGATGACTTGAAAAAACAAACAAAAGAAACAACAACAACGGATATATAACTTTTACAACTAGGTCGCGAGTAAATACCGTTGGTACATGTACTGCATACAAAGTGTAGATGAGCAGAACTATTCTGCATTTGAAAAATATGAAGACAATGCCTTATGGTAATAAACTGAACGTGAAATTTTACATTTAAATAATATTTCCAGATAGATAACAAGTGAGTATGGAAAAGTAGCACTGCAATGAATACTAAAAATAATGTGACAATAAATCCGAAAATAGTATCACGTTTTACAGATACAATGCTGTATGTTTCTTCATTGCAATAAATAAATGTTGTTTCATCTCTTCTTGAATACTGCACTGAAACAGCATCACACAAGCCTCTGATCGTATATTAGAACACTATCAAGAAAAAGGTCCCAAATATTTTGAACTTCCTTATAAGCGTCCAATATCCTGAGTTGAATTTACTCATGTACAGTTAGTTTGTCGATCAGTGAACAAGCCGAACATTCTAATTCATTACCCGGATTCGGGAGTACAGCTCGTCCCAAATGATGGCTGCTCCAAGGCAAGACCACATGAAAGTTCGCTTGAGTATTTCGTTAAGCATCCGGGGATTGGTTTACCGTCAACAGCCTCTGAACTCGCTGTGTCGTGATTCACGCATGTCATCCGACAAGCGCGAACGGCCGGCGCAAACAAATAAAAAATGCCACAGCGATAATTTACGGCAAACGTACGTATGCTCCTTCCAAAAAAGTCGCTTTGCGAAAGCAGCTCCACCTGTTCGTCTGCGTGTTGTCTCGTAAATCAAGCAGGGGATGGAATTACTCCCCGTGAAATGCGACCGGTAGCCTACTCCCGATTTCAAGGAGGTCTTTACGAAAAAGAGGCCGAAGAACAGTAAAATATATAAAATAATTTTCCTTCCGTTTTGGCTACGTTTCTCAACGAATGTTTTTAAACAACCACTTTACCAATTCATCGTATACTAGTTTACAATATTTAAGAGTCTTCTTTTCCATAGCATTTCACAAAACTGCACGTGCCTTCCATTACACAACATAGTGGTCAATTTCAATTATTGTTGAGTTTGTAAGATATTTTTCTGTTTTATGAATTCTATTCTACGAATCTTGCAAAAGTATACGTCAAAAAGCGAAAGTACAAAAAATCTTCCATCCACATAAATAGATCATTTGTATCGCTTATCATACTATGGATCAAATGTGTCTATAATGCCTCCCCTGGCGTGCTCTCTTTCCACGGCGCAACCCCGGGTATGATTCCCGGCCGAGGCAAATTACACATGTGCGCTCTCCTTACAAAATGTCCCGGTATCTATTGCTGTGTGACAATGGGAAAGCCCACCCTAAGGTTATGAAGACCAGTGTAAACTGTGATATACCAAAATGACGAACCATTTTTATTGTGGAAATGTCATTTTATATGACATAGAATATAGGGATGTCAATAGACCATCGCGAGGGGGTCGCTATGTGACAAATAAGCAACCGGCGTTAAGGATCATTTTCGTTAGGTTGAAATGACAGAGCAGAGACGGAATATGCATTGTTTTGAGAGACAAAAGAAAAAGATATAAAATTCGGATGCTTCCCAGTTTTTAGAAGAACATTCATTCGCTTGAGCAACGCAGTGATGAGCGGGCTCCTGATATATTTTACCAGGTCGAGGAAAGACTGTAATTGACAGTTGTATTAACTTAATTAGCGCTTCTTATATTAGGATAGAGCGTTAATGTAGGAAGTAAATACGTGTCTAGGCGTCCACCCGAGACCCAAGTGAGGGAAGTCACGAATTATAATAGTATCGCCTGGAGAATTTGGAACCAGAACACGGACATTAGGCAAGGACTTTATCCAGAAGCAAGATTCTGCTGCGTCGACGAAGAGGTTTCTACGGGGCGCCATCGAAGAAGTGGAGAGCGCGCGAAAACCCACAAATGAATAAAAAGGTTTTATAACTATTGTAACGTACAGAAAACTGGTCCTGACCAGAGATTGATTAATTTTTTATTATCATAATAAATTCTAATTTGTTAAGTTGAAAGAAAGCTGATTATCATTGTTCGTTACGTGGAACCCAGCATTTTAATAAGATTTTCAGATTCTTTGCCACTCCGTATGGATGGCAGATTAAATAATTGGTTGCAGAGTAAGTAGCAACAATTATGAACTTCGAATCCCAATTAACTGAGCTAGCCCAATATAATTTTGGAAAGAGAGATATTTAAACTACGTAGGAATCATTAGATTTCAATTGTAACCTTTTCCTGGCGCCCAAATTACATTGATCAGTAATAATTATGTTTCAAAATGTCCCTCCAAGTGGGGCTTGTTTTTAAATAGAAAGACGGGGCTTGCTTCAAACTGACAGCAGTCAACGTCGGGCATGTTTCAATACAGTGAAGGAATGACTTCATACTGCTAATTACACGAACCCCTTATCCCATGGCCGAAAGGCTGAGTCTCCGTTGTTCGGCCAAGGTCCATCGCCGGCTGTCGAGCCGAAGAACCGGAACAACAGAACAGGTGTCTATAACTCTTTTCCCAATTAAATTTGATGAAGTACTCCTACAAGACCAGAAAAATTTTGCCAACACACGGATTATATTGTTGAAGCACAATAAAAGTGACATAACACATACGTGGACATTTAACTCACAATACCTGTAGCAATTTTTGATTTAAGTGAAGATATATTTTTATAAAATAGTATATTTTTCTAGCAAAAAATTCTCAAAAACAGTTGTTAGGACAATCAGTATTCAGAAGAAAAAACTTCTTAATAGACAGTGACATAAAGGGCTTCGGTCACGATGAAACCGTTTCCATATATCCGTTCTGGCATCCCTACCGCGGGTGCAGATACCGGCATGCCGCCATGTAGGTCGGCGGCAGATCTCACCATCCAGCGGGAGAACACAACCACCTCCTCTGACAAAAACACTAACTACACTTACGGTACTAGCTCTTGAACTACCCGGAAACCCGAAATAATCAAGCAAGCATTTAACGCTAGGATGCGCGACGCTGGCGCTGTCCCGCCCCCTTCTGAGAGGGCGTTCGTTTTGTGGTTAACCGTCGTCTGGAGCGCAGCTGCACCTCTCCTCGCTCCACTGATTAACGCTTCTTTTATATAAGTGCATGCAGTCCCACCGGGAGCGGTAGCTCAGTGCATCAACTGATGTCACTGCAGCGCCTCTGACCGGGAGGTCCTAGGTTCACACTCCCCCACGGCGACAGGATTTTCGACACTAGCTTTCAGAGCAGCCGGCCACTAGAATTCTCGTCCAGACAGCGACTGAATTCGACCGAGCTGAAAAAGCTAGGTCTCATTCAGTCGCTGTCTGGAGGAGAATTCTAGCGGCCGGCTGCTCTGATCGGTAGTTTTCCGTGGTTTCTCCGATCAACACCAGGCGAATGCCGGAGCAGTACCCTACCAAACCGGCCATGGACCGCGCGCGATCTGTCCTTCCCCTTCCTTGTCCTATCCTCTCCCCTGCACTACACTAACGGGACTAATGACCAAATCAGTTGACGCGCCCGGAAAGACGAAAAAATCAATCAATCAAGCATGCAGTCCCTTTGGCTGTTTCTGGCGGCTCCTCTTCCAAAAGTGAACATTCCTTCTCGACGTATTGTCTTTAATTTGCTGAGTGAGTCTTGTGGGTGTGTTGGCTCGCTCAGTTGTTTCATTAAATGAAGGGCTTGGCGAAGTAAAAAGAGGAGCCACAACAGCCGCAGCAAGCCTCCCGATGTACGTAAATGTTAGTACTCTGATTGTGCTGAAATTTGGCTTATCTTGTTTCCACAGAAGAGTATGTTTTGTTTATACTGATGAAGTATTTTGGGCAGTTCCAAGACGAAATACACTTCGATCAAAATGTTAATATTTACGAATAGCGGGAGATTTGGCAAAACTGTTGTGGTTTTCCTTCTTAGTACCCCAATCCCTTTTTTCAATACCTGAATAATAGAAGAAAGTTCTGGTACAGAAGTAAAGCAGTAATATGTTGCTGAGTTTATGTTACACGTAAGTGGTCTTCAATTCAACGTCACTCCTCATATGAATATGTCATGCTAGAGAAGAGATATAGAGAGGTTATATAGAGAGGAATAGTTATAACCTTACGTAACTCTTTATTCTACAAGTAAGGTGAAGCTTGTTATAATCCACAATGAAATACCAAACGATTCAACGGATTTAAAGCATATATTTGAACTTCAGTGTACTTTATGATACTTCAATGATAATTATACTGATAAGTGAATGGGTACAATTATTCAATATTTCTACGTTCTCCGCCAATAAGATAATTTTCTGTTTTTTAAACATTTCTTAACTTTATATTTGTAAATTAAAATTAACATTGATTACAACATTGTTCCACTTAAGTCACTTTCCAAACGATTTCGCGCCTTTTTGTTGATTCCATATGAGATTTTAGATGTGTATAATTTCTAGCAATGCGTAATGTAATTATGTTACATTGTCAATCTGTAGAGTTGAAAATGAATATTTAGTGTTCCTGTCAGAAAGACATAGTAAAAGGAAAAGATTCATCATTTTCTCTCATTGCGTTTAACACACAATATTGAGAATCTGACTACAATGCTCAAAATCATTCTTGAGCGATAATTTAAAATACAAATTTTGTTATATAAAAAATAATGGCATATTCTATTTATAATGCGAGATCAAATTTTAACAATACGCGTTTTTTTATTACTAGACATCAAAGGTTAACAATCCTCAATCAGAGCAGAATCTAAGAAGTATGTTTACCATTGCATACGATCCACAAATTTTAATGCAGGTTACAAGGGAGTGATATCAAATGCGAATAAATGAAAAAATCAAATTCTCCACTTTTAATTAGAGCATATCCATACACTATATACAATATATAATAATAGAAAAACATCTATTGAATTATTGGACACTCAAAGTAGTTATTCTTTTTCATAGGTCAATATTGAATCGCACCATAGACTGTTGGTGCACACGAAAAGTGACACAATTAAAGATGACATTTTATGTGTGTAAAATGTATTATTTTCTCAATATTTTTCTTTACTTAACTTTTAACTACCACGATTTTCGAGATATACACCAATGATAGGTGTAAAAAATATGGCATTAAATGTATATATACATTTTATACATACATCGTTGTCGAATGAGGTTATATCAACACCATCAAAATAATATTTTACGTGTGCCAATATCAGATATATACATAAAAAGTGAACGGCAAAATTTCGTTTAACTAAAACATTTATTCAGAAGTTCAAGTGCTGTTGGAAACAATGTCGTAATTAAGATGAATTTACTTCAGTAATGGAGAATATTCCTAAGTTAAAAATGTTCTTTGATTAACAAATCCACTTACGAAACCAAACGTAAGTTATTACAATTGTTGTTTAAGTTTTTACATACTTTCATGAAATAACCTTCGTGATTGACGCTTGAAAATTTCTACTTAAATACAGCTAATTGGAATCGTGTTGGAGTCAAGATTTGTACAAGAAAGTTGAAAGGATGCTCAAGAAAGTTTCTGTAGTTTAAATATTTCTGAAATTATTGTGAAAATATATGTAATGTTCTGAACATGCAAATTTACCTGAATATTTTCAAAAGCAATACCGCTTTTCCCTTCTACTCCACGTAGCAATGCGCAAGTAACCAGATGCAGTCATAAATCCCGAGGGCTGGTCGACTTGTGACAGACCAAACCCCAACAAACTGGGAGTTGGTGGCACTTTGAGCGGTAGCGGCGGCGACCGCGGTGCGAGCAAAAAGGCTGAGCTGACAAGCGGGTCGAAGAGTAACAGGCGCGCTGCGACACGAGTGGGTGGACATCCTGGGAGGAGGCGGCGGTGGAAGCCACGGCAATGGCCGAAAATGAGGAATTAGCAATAAGTGAACAGATTAACAAATGTTGGGTATACGAGAAATAGAGAAGAAAATTATGAAATATGCAGGCTATGAAAGACATAACGGAGAGTGAAACGGCTTAGTTACCAAATTCATGTCTGTTTTCATTCGGAAACAGGAAATGAGAGAAATTCTAATACCTCTCGTTATGAAGGCACGGCAATGTTCAGAGGTAAAAATCAGTGTAAAAATGAGTTGAAGTTGCTGAAAGATGAAATCATCGGCAGTGTCATTGGATGTAGGTGTGCGCTTCCGGTGTACTGAAAAAACAGATGAAGGTGGTAACCATACGCATGTGTATGATATGTCTGGAGTCAAATTATTTGCGTCGAGTACGAATACGCTGCAAATAAACCATAGTTCTTGTTGAATGGCATTACGGAATATATTATTTATTAATACTGTATCCGTAGGTAAGAGGATTCGCATGAGTGCAGAAAGGGAGATACGTAAACTAAAGCGTAGAGAACTGGTGGAGACACAGTCAACGAAAGCGGCATGTTGTGTCTGGTTACGATGGTCCAGGAGGGATTCGGAATGAAGAGCAGGATCCAATGGGCTTCGCACTCTGGATGCACAAAGAATCAGAGGGATGTTGGAGATGAAGGGCAAGAAGGGGCAGAGACGCCGTATATGAGTGTGTGGGAGGGGGAGGGGACGAACCGAAACGGCCACGCAAGTGGGAGCAATGTGTATGCGGTAGACAGGAATGAAGTCTTCGAAACCCTGCCTGCACGCGGTCGTACGTCGAAGTGTGTGTACGTGCACCAGGGCCCGTAAATCTCTGCGGCAGGTGGGGCCGACACGACACCACGTAGATGTATGTGGGCGTGGTGCCTAGTAGCTGTCGCGAAAGGCACAATGACGGCGGCCAGCAGCAGTGCGAGGCGACGGCGATGTGGGAGGGGTGGCTGCCATGGAGGATGGGAACACGTTGGCAGGGAGGTGGAGGTAGAGGTGGAAGTGGAAGTGGTGGTGGAAGTATTGGTGGTGGTGGTGGTGGTGGGGGCGATGGCGGCGGCGGCGACGGTGGTGGCAGCGGTAGCGTTGACGGCGGCCGCGGCGGCGGTGGCGTTGGCGTTGGCGTTGGCAGCGGTGTAGACGGAGGCGGCGGTGGCGGCGGCGGCGATGGCGGCGACAGTGGCGGCGGCGGCGGCAGAGTTGGCAGCGGCTGGGATGGGTGGTGGTGGTGGTGGTGGTGGTGGTGAGTGGTGGTGGTGGCGACGGCGGCGTTGGCGTTGGCGGTGGTGGGAACGGCGGCGGCGGCGGCGGCGGCGCGGCGGCGGCGGCGGCGGCGGCGGCGGCGACGGCGGCGGTGGTGGTGGTGGCGGCGATAGCGGCGACAGTGGCGGCGGCGGCGGCGGCAGCGTTGGCAGCGGCGGGGATGGGTAGAGGTGGCGGCGGTGCTGGTGGTTGTGGTGGTGGCGGCGGCGGTGGAGGCAAGGGCGGTGGCGGTGGCGGTGGCGGCGGCGGCGGCGGCGGCGGCGGCGGCGACGGCAGCTGTGTGCGCGACTCGGCGTCTGCGGGAACGGGGCCGCGACGGCGCCGCGCCGTCTGCCACAAGCAACGGCTGACATTTCCGTCGCCGCCACCAGGTTCGTGGCGGTCGCCCAGCCGTGCCAGACGCTGCGCTCGTCCGGTGACGCGCTCGCCGCACACACATGGCCAGGGGAGGAGAGCGGTTCTCTTGCCAACAGTCGCAGTATTTCAACTCGCACCTATGGTACACGTTGGAAAACAAGCCGCAGAGATTAAACGCTTGAATCATTCGCGCTTTTACGCAAACTCTTGAATGACAACTTCAGAAATTGTATTTTTTCATGCCCTGTTTGAAATTAACAATCCTTTTATTATCTCTCCTCATGCTTAATTATTGATTCTGCTTCATCACGTATCATTATCTCTTGTTCCACGCGCAAATATTTCATTTTTGGGCATAAATAAAATGATGTATGATTGATTTTGCATGTTAGTTCGTATTACAAACATTTTATTCAATAAAGTGAAATGTGATATGATTCTTCATAAGAAAAATTATGATTATTTCCTGAATTCACAAGTTAAATGTTAGATGTGTGTTAATTATAAAATCTACTTCCGGTTTTAACCAAACAAAAAAACATTTTCGTAAATATCGTGCACAATATGATTAATTCTATGACAAGAACTATTTTTATTTAAGTAGCAAACTTTTCAGTCATTAAGGTACTGTACATTTTAAACTTTCCCACGTTTTGATTATTGAAGAGATTTTCTCCAGAGATGCTTTTAATATTAGGATACTAAAAGTAATATTATATTATCTACTCGTTAAGAATAGCACCAGAAAGTATGTGCATGAGTGGAATTACTAGTCAAAACATTAAAGAAACATTAATTTTTTTGAAAACGCAGATTCTGAGTTCTTAAGTACATTGCAAATTAATTACAGGCTCTCCTGTGCGAGGGAGAATTAGTGCTCTTCTGAAACTGGCGGAAAATATCGAGGCGAGGAACTACAGACGAGTTTATTCCCGCGACGCCACTGTTCTTTTGTCCTCCCGCCGAACACTTGACGGTGACTCTTTTCCTTGCGAGCTTCTTGTACGATTTCTTTCATTGTTGTTAAGAGTTTCCGAACACTTGCAAAGTAGCAGGAACCAAAATGGAATGAAATTGTGTGAAGAATATTATCATATTTGGAACTGGGATTAGTACACTGCCAACAAATTATGCTATACTGACACCAAACACAAGTAATAAGAACATTAAGTTGCGAAAATGATCTACAATCACTAACATAATGTCAGCGCAAATACTATGAATTATCAACTGCGAAAAAGTAACAAATTTAATTTAAAAAGGTACGTTGCTTTTTTACCTAACCTAATTCACATTGCAATATGTAATATGTTTCCCAAAACATAATTTTTTAATAAGTACATATCGTTGTCCCATTCAACCTTCTATTTCAGCCAAGTTTAACAATATTCTTTAGGCAAAACAAAACAATACACTAAAAACAGCTTCATACATCCCGAATACCAACTTTATCCATTCCGAATACATCAGCTCCAAACATCCCGAATACTGTGTAATTCGAGCACAACGTATTTGTATAATAAACACAGGCCGTCTTTACCCGTGACACCAAGACGCGCGGCAGACAAAACAGGCCATCTGCGAGCGAACGAGGTCGAGCGCCTGGACATCAAAGACGAAGCACAGCAGCCCTCGGCGGCTCTCGGCTTCAATCACCGATTCGCCCGCGAAGCGCCCTTTCATCTCAGCCGTTGGCGCCCCAGACGCGCCGGCTTCTTTTCAGCCTCGCGAACGCGGCCACGTCGGCTCAGCCGCGCTCCAACACCCAGCTCGATAACGAACGTCTTAATAACGAACAACGCAGTGTTAAAAGGGGCGTTGAGTACTTCGAACGCGAGAAAAAGTGTACTTTGCGCTGAACTATATTCGCTTTTAGATGTTGAAGTATACGCAGTGAGATGTGTTTAACAGAATATCTCATTTGTACAGTACAGAAAATATGGGCCAAAGAGCAGTAACTGATTGAACTACACATAAATCATCAACATTGTTATTTTAAAACACTATTATCTGATAAACTATCTTCGAGGTGAAGAACGTACTGTAGTAATGTGTATCAGGAGTAAGGGAGCACATTTAATACTTTTCACACAAAAAATATGATTATTTTCACTTTCTGTGGAAGTAAGCCAAAATTTTATAATTTTGAAGTGCAAAAGCCTTATTATTTTATACCACTATAATTTTCAACCACAAACCGAGGCCGTAGTTATCAAGTAACTTTAGAAGAAACTTTATTTTGAACAAATATCTTTATGTTTTACTTAAGCAAGGTGAAGGAAAATAATTAGATAAAAATTACCATCAATCTTTCGTCCTTCAGACTTCTCCATTTTTTCTCTACACACCCTGAGTCTATTACCTCACACCCTTTCGACACAGCGGCTATTATGAGCGACGTTAACCAGATTTATTTACGGCGCACTTTCGATTATGTATTCGACCTGTGAAAGCCCGCAGCCCGGCGTCGCGTCGGCAGGCTCCGAGCTGGAGAAGGTTTATTTCCCGGCGTCCCCGCGCGGCGGAGCGGCGCGCTGCGGGGCGCCCACCGTTAAAAGCGTCCTCAGCGTCGCGACGACTAGCCTGCAGCCGTCGTCGCCGCCCCCGCCGCGCCTCCCCTGCCACTAGCGTCGCCACCTCCCACGCCGCCGCCGCCCTCTCCAATACCGCCACTGCCACAGTTACCGCTTCCGCAGCCTCAGCCACCGTCACTATCGCCGACGTTGACATCAGCATCATCACCTCCCCTCTGTCACCACCTCTACAAACATCGCCACATCTCGCACCATCAACTGATGACACTGCAGCGCCTCTGACCGGGAGGTCCTAGGTTCGAGTCCTGATGGCGGCAGGATTTTCGACACTAGCTTTTCAGCTAGGTCGAATTCAGTCGCTGTCTGGAGGAGAATTCTAGCGGCCGACTGCTCTGATCGGTAGTTTTCCGTGGTTTCTCCGATCAGCACCAGGCGAATGCCGGAGCAGTACTCTATCAAACGGGCCACGGACCGCGCGCAATCTGTCCTTCCTCTTCCTTGTCCTATCCTCTCCCCTTACACACGCACACTTATACTAACATCTACTACACTACCACATATTCCGGGAGGCCGGTCGGGAGCTTAGAGGTTGTCCCGGCTGGGGCGGTGCCCCGCTGGTGGGAGAGTCCTGGTTAGGGAGAAACCCGACTAATCGACGGTAGGTCGGCGCCGGATCTCGCCATCCAGCGGGGGAAGATCACCGCGCATCTCCCGAGAAAAAACATGCACAACACTAACGGGACCAATGACCAAAGTAGTTGACGCGCCCGGAAACACGAAAAAATCAAATCAAATCAAATCGCACCTCGGTCCGACAGCACCTCTCCAACCACCGCCAACATCGTCGCCGACGCCAGCGTCACAAATGCAAACGCATCGCCCGCCAGCAACTCTTCAACCCCCAACGTCGCCGCCGTCGCCACAGCCGATAAAAGCTTTGTGCACGCCTCAGCGGACCGCACTGACGATCATCTGCGCATGCGCAGATGCTCTAAAGTGATGCGAAACTTGAACTGCATATGCGCAGAAGATCGGTAGTGCTATGACGTTCGAGGGTGCACAAACTCTCTGATGCCTCGTCCACCAGCATCTCTACAACTATCGCCAACGTCGCCGCGCCACCGATAATGTCGCTTCCGCTGGCACTTGCGCATCCATCGCCATACCCGTTGCCGTTGCCGCTACAGTCATCGTTTCCTCTTCCACTTCCGCTTTCACTTCCACTTCCACAACCATCACCAGCACCCCCACACCCGTCGCCACCACCGCCGTCACCCTCTTCACACCCAATGTCGCTGCTGGCACTGCTAATACCGATTTCGCTGGCACTTGCGCATCCATCTCCATACCCGTCGCCGTTGCTGCCACAGCCGTTTCCTCTTCCGCTTCCACTTCCACAACAATCACCACCTCCCCGCGAGCCCCATCAGCAGCACCTTCACATCCGCCGCCACCATCGCCGTGACCCTCTCCATAACCCACTCCATAAGCCACTGCCACTGCTAATGCTGCTCCCGCTGGCACCGCATCCATCGCCATCCCCGTCGCCGCTGCCGCCACGGACATTGTTTGCTCCTCCACACAGCACTTCCACTACAATCACTATACCCACCACCCCCATCAGCCCTTTCACCAGCACCTCCATCGCCGTCACCCTCCCCACACCCAACGCCGCCGCCGCACAGTGTGAGATTTGACGAACCTAGCCGCTCAAAATACCCTTTTCCCAACTCAGCATTTAAGGAGAGATGATGAAACTAATGACTTCTTAGATAGTGAGCGACTACAGACCTTTCGGAGAATGTTTCTCACGAAAATCTTTGAGACTGAATGCAAACATTGATCTACTTCACAGACTCTTACTATCAACTGATCCTTTCATCAGCAGCATCAGAAAGTCGCCTAGAGAAATCACAGAAAATTTCAGATGAAGCGAAACAGTTTTTGTGCTTCGATGATTTTCAAGAGTCGGTAACATCAACCCAGAACACAAAGATTGTTACTGTGTATTGTGTAAGTAGTTACTGATTCATATTTTTCGTGTACAAACATTTGTGAGTGATTTTTTTAACTATCTCCCTGGACAAGACGTTTTCATTGTTTTCTATGAATCAAACGGAATCGAACTTACTACCCTGTCTATGCGGGCTTAACCGTCGTCAGAGATGAAGTACCTTTAGAGAAGCAAGTGTGCATAGTGTGGCGTCATACGGGTGTAATCAGTACACAGACGAGAGTGGGTTGTAATAACAGCAGGTTTATTCCCAATTTAGACCATAGTCAGAAATAATCAATGCACTGTATACAATTAA
This sequence comes from Teleogryllus occipitalis, assembly GCA_011170035.1. Lineage (NCBI taxonomy): Eukaryota > Metazoa > Arthropoda > Insecta > Orthoptera > Gryllidae > Teleogryllus > Teleogryllus occipitalis. Next base: position 23,473 of record BLKR01007675.1, read on the forward strand.
CTAACTAAATAGACCCCACTGCTAGGAGAAATATTTACAACGGCTACCACACCGCAACATACTATCAAATGTTTCGCCGTGCGTAGTACCGCCTGCCCTGAGACCGACTACATGTCTCACTAGTCACGGCAATAACTGCCGACTTCTTGCGCCGCGTGCACGTTCGCACCTCTCACGGACGACCTACGCTGCTGCTGCCAGGATCACAAGAAGGGCGAGCTATTGTTCTCACGGCCCTTAAATAGCCCTCGCGACGCTGCCCGCCGCCTCCATTGCCTCCGCCCTAACAACACGCACACCCTGTCGGAAAAACCCCGTGCGTCATGGCTTCTGCCTTTCTCTACGCATCCGGTGCACACCACGCGCCACGTGCCCACGCTGGTTTTAGCGACACGACGCTACAATAGTTTCGTCAAAATTAAATGAGTAGTTTGCGAGAAAATAATTTTGATCGGCTAGCATCCCGACATCACCCACTGTGCGCCGCGGCGAGAGTCGCAGCGCTTCGTGCAATGGAGCCGTACGACGTCCCTGGAGACGCCGCTGCGCCGTCGCCGGCAGCCCTGAAGTTCGCTCGTTGGCGAGAGCGCTCAGCGTAACTACTTGCTCCTCGCAGCTCCTCGCTTGGCGGCGCCGGCGGATAACATCTCCCGAGAGCATCGCTGCTGGACCTCCGGAGCAGACGCCTGGACGAAACTCCGCGACGCTCACTGAATCTTTATTTGAGACGTCTTTTTCTCCTTTCACGTCGTTACAGAACGCACACGGTATAAAATGTAGAGCATTGACTGTAATGATCAAGAATGGAATGGGTGAGAACGGTGGATAGTGAGTTGCCGTCCTGTTTACTAGAAAATAATTTACTCTTAATGGCATGTTTAATAAATGCAAATAATAACAAAAGTAAGCGTTCAAAGAAGTAGTTCAGAGCAGTTCCTATATGTTCATTCAAACACTCCAACTTACAAACTAGGATAAAGTCAATAAGCAAGAGAATCTTATTTACTCGCATATGCTATGTAGTATCTTACTGATAAAAGCAGGAGAACGCGATGTTATGTTGTAAGTGTTGAGAGAGTGACATTGCCAAATAACTTACTATAGGCGATTTCAAAAAAAGCTTTCATCAATCATATTCTCATTTTTACCATTAAGATTTCTCTAATATACATAATGAACTAAGAAAACAGTACAATATATGAAGAGGTAGGAGAATAACGAAGGTCCAATTTTTATGAATTTTACATTATGACGCCCACTGTTAGATCTGTACATTCAAATTTCTGTTGGTGCAAACACAATCATAAAGGACACGGGAAGTCCAAAAATATTTGCAAGGAAAAGTGGAAATATGTTTATATAAATGGTTTATAACTTTAAAATTCAAATACCTCAGAATATGTGAAATTCATCGTCATTCCTCCCACATTTTCATATACTTAGGTTTCTCCGAGGAGTAGGTGAATATTGAAATAATGTACAAGAACAATTAATTAAAAATGTGTATGTATATGTATACGTCCGTAGCCCAAGAGATCGCTTCAATATTCAGTTCAATCCATAGTCAGAGAAAATTCCAATGAAAGTAGTGAATAAGTTGTAAACTTATCTGGCATATATAAAACAGTAAATTTGTTTCAGGACTTATTCGAACATTCAAACACACAAAAAATTAATTTACTGACGTAAAATATATTTATGTTTCCGTGACAAAAAGTAACAAGGTTCGCCTCCAGATCTGCTTAAAAGAGGCAGCCACAACTTCCTAGTTGCCGGGACGAGAGCCCAATCCACTTTAACGCTTTGTTCCCACACGAAACACAGAAGCAACAGCTCGCATTTCTCGAAGAAGTACAGCAATTACAAAGAGAAGTCGAGGTAGTGAATTAGCGCGGCTGGTGATGTCTCTTCTAACTTCGTCCGTCTCCTTAAAAAGCCGTCAACGACTGAAATCTCGGGCTGTGGCGATGCATCACACAGAAGTTCCGTCAAGTTTTCAAGACAGATAAACAGTCAAAAGTTGTGCCGAAAGAATAACGACTGGCTTCATTAAAATTCCTGGAGTTGCTGGAGATGGAAGGCACCATAGGAGAGGGTGGGGGAGGAAGGGGGAGGGAGGGGGCGTGGGCGTTGTGGATCTAGGTCAGCGTGGGGCGACATTGCCTGCCGCCCGTCTGAAGCGCCGCGCCGCGCCTCGTCGCGTCGCGGTGGTTTGCCAAACTGTCGCCAAGTCGGCGAGGGAAGTTTGGAAGCTGTGGACACGAGGCGGTAGGATCAACAGAGTCACGTCTGCGGCGTTGAGAGGACATCGAAAACGAGAGCAGACTTGAAGCAGAGATTACGACATTACGACAAGCAATGATATACATCAAGATCGTAATGGATAAAAAGTATTGTTGCGGAAGGTAGTATAAAGAACTGATACATCGTGATCAAGTGTTATATTTTACATATTTTTTATGAATATGGCAGAATACTTACTCATCTAATTGGAAAGTGAATTAATATTTTGGATGGTCTACTCCTTTCCACAATACGAAAAAATTTCGATGGACGAAATTTACAGATTAATTGTTAAGGCAAATAGAATTTTCCGAGAGCAGGTTGTTGAAAAGTGGAACGGCAAAGGAATATGGACTTATCGTAAATTACGACGTTCTGAAGTCCATATTCCGAAATATTTCGCTTTGCATAATTATCATCTAGAGACACATCTGCACAGTTTATTAATATCGCAGACATTATTAACAGAAGGGCTCTTTTACTTCAATACCAATGACTAGCAAAGGACTGTAATACGAGTACAATAACCTTAACAACCTCATGGCAGAATAGCTTTTTCTTTTACAAAGCTTTTACTTGTATGCTTATTTGAATATTATTATGTAAAAAGACTCTGGTTCTACGTTTTTTACATATTAATAATAAAAATGCAGATGTAAGAGGAGCATAGTAAATGCAAGCGACATTTGGGATGTACACAAGAACGTAATTAACAATACATATTAAGCGAATTATCGGAATTCCGGAGTATGGTTTTGAGAATAACTAATAGTGCTTTTACTGCACAAGACAATATTTGGGTTATCGGAATTTAATGATATATAAATTGGGGATCCAACATAACTCATTCCGTCACAAAACTCTATACGCTCTACATTGTCATTGCTTTTAATTTTATATTACTTTTAATATTTCTAAATAAAGTGAGTAAAATGGTATTAAAATATTAGAAAATATGAAAGTGTTTTGCTTATTTCTATTGTCAGCATTTCAATTGTCATCAAGCTTTGAGCAAAACGACCTACGGTTTTTCGACAAGCGACTACAACTTTTCATCTATTGTTGTCTAAGTTCTTTTGATTTGTAATTGTAGAAAATTTTCTATATGATATTATGATAAACTAATAAGCTTGGTACGGCAATGTTTCTCAAAGTGTGTGTCGAGTCGACTAAATGCGATTTGTAAAACCTCATTTCAGCTGACTTAAGTCCTCTCTTATCTGATTTTCCAGACCCTTGAACATTTTTATTTCCAATTTTTACCTTGAAACTTCGACAATGATACTTGAATCCTAAGTAAAATTTATTAATGGAATCTTGCATTAAAAATGCGCAATTCCCAAAACAGATGACTCAAAGCATATACATTACCTATTTCACTACAGATATCTTCATCGAAATATTTCTGACACAAAAGAAAGTGACCGTTCCTTCAGAAAACAAACGAAAACTTCCTCGACGTGTCGTTCGGAAGGTGTGGCTGAACGCTTGGGTTTCTGTAACGACCGGCGGCGCTGTCAGTCACTGAGAGAGGCCTCCCCCCGAAAGAAGTCCCACCATGTCCTTTATGACATCCGGGAGGGGCATAGGCAGTTATGGGCGGCGCCGACGGGAAAGCGACGGAAACGAGGAAAAAGAAAAGAACACGGCAGCAAAGCGCAGGCTGAAACAGCGCTGAGCTTCGAGAAGCTGACGTCAACTTAAAGGCGACAGGGTATTAAGGAAAAAATCTGCGTTTCAGAACAGTGAGGATCCTAGTAAAGTCATGGACATTAAGACACGATTTACGGATATTGAGTGACAATACATTAAATCCACAAAAGAGCCAATTCAAAGAATTTACTCATTGTTTCGTTAAAAACTTCAAATAACTCCTTTACAGAAGAGTGGCTATTATATTTGTTAAATAGATATTCCTTATGCATTTGTATTGCATCAAAGCGGCAAATATCTGAAGGGGCGTAAACACGACAAGACAGACTTCAAGGGAGGCCAGCAAAAATATTATAAATCTATTGCGTTTACACAACAGACTACTGTGACGTTTGTTGTAAATATGTTTTACTACTTAATGAGCCACAATTTAGAAAGCGTATAGATGTCCATATAAATGTGAATAATGGTCAGATGTAATATCTCACTGTTAGCCAAAAGAAGCTATCTGATTAGCTATCTGACTGTAGCAAAAAACTATCTGATCTGCGCCCTGAAGTCCTTGAATTGGATAGAAATAATTTGAAGTACTGAAGCTCCCGAAACGAATCTCAGCATTTCCGAGCAAGTTGGTCGCGGTCCCCGAAGCTCTCGCGAAGGCAAGACAATGCAAACAAGGCTAGAGGAGGGGCGCGTCGGAGTGTCGCGGAAGGGTAGAGCAGACGCCGCCGGGGCGGTGGCAGGGAAAGTGCGCCGGGTTGGGTCAGGGTGAAGTAGTGGCGAGGGCAGAGAAAGGGTCATTGGGAAGGGCGGCGACGAGGGCGGTGACGAGGGAGGCGATGAGGGTTGCGACGAAGGTGGCGACGAGAGTGGCGACGAGGGCGGTGACGAGGGCGGTGACGAGGGCGGTGACGAGGGCGGTGACGAGGGCGGTGACGAGGGCGGTGACGAGGGCGGTGACGAGGGCGGTGACGAGGGCGGCGATGAGGGTGGCGACGAGGGCGGTGACGAGGGTGGCGACGAGGGCGGCGACGAGGGCGGCGACGAGGGCGGCGACGAGGGCGGTGGCGAAGGCGGCGACGAGGGCGCTGACGAGGGCGGTGACGAGGGAGGTGACGAGGGCGGCGACGAGGGTGGCGGTGACGAGGGCGGCGACAAGGACGGTTACAAGGGTGGCGATGAGGGCGGTGACGAGGGCGGCGACGAAGGCGGCGACGAGGGTGGGGACGAGGGTGGGGACGAGGGTGGGGACGAGGGTGGGGACGAGGGTGGGGACGAGGGTGGGGACGAGGGTGGGGACGAGGGTGGGGACGAGGGTGGGGACGAGGGTGGGGACGAGGGTGGGGACGAGGGGGGGGACGATGGTGGGGACGAGGGCGGCGACGAAGGCCGCGACGAAGGCCGCGACGAGGGTTGCGGCGAGGGTGGCGTAGACGAGGGTGGCGGCGATGAGGGCGGAGACAATGGCGGGGACGAGGACGGCGACGAGGGCAGCAGCGAGAACATCGGCGAGCGCGAGGGCGAGAGTGGCGGCGAGGGCGGCGGCGAGAGTGGTGGCGAGGGCAATGCTGGAGGGGAGCGGCACGAGGGGCAGGTGAGAGCGAGAGTGAGGGCGAGGGCGGAGGCAGGAGACGGCGGCGCACGCGAGCGAGCCAGCGAGCGGCAGGCGGGGGGGCGGGCAGCCGCCTCCTCCTCCTTATCAGATGGCGGCGCTGGGCGAACAATGGCGCCTGATGAAGTAATGGCGCCTAATGACAGGGGTGGGCGCCAGCAAACAAGACGTGTCCCAGGTAGACGCCCCGCCCCGCCCGACCCCGCCCTCACTTCCCGCCGCGGTGCCGGAGGGCGCCCGAAGCTGCAGCCATCCAGAGAAAGTGCACGAAGCTAAGACGCGACCTACGAGGCTATTGCTTTTCTTACAAACATAATTCCATTTATTACAATCAAGGAATTCAAATGTACGTTTCTAGACATCCAAAACATTATTCAGAATAACAAATCACGAAAAGACATCTTTTAATAGATTAAAGCTTGCAAAGAGTGGATGAATGCGTAAACATTTGTCAATTTTACTTCAGAGATTTGTCTCAAAAACTAAATTTTGTTGGATATTTTGTAATCAAAAAGAATATCCGCGGAAAATGTAATGAGTAGATAATTAAAAGTAATGACTAGAGATTAATAAAATAGATAATGACATTTCAGTTTAATTTTTTTTGACGACTTTATGAAAAGGGACTCTCGAGAGAAATTCTAAATATCATTACTGAAATAATGTGAACATTTTCATTAGTTTTGTAAAATTATATTTTTGTCTGTTAACGACTCAAGGCAAATGAATATGGTTCATAGCTTGCGCCGATAACATCTTTGTTACAAAATGATGAAAAATCATAGCATTTACAATTGTGATATTTGCTATTAAAGGAACATTCCCTTGTGAACATTTTTCAAGAGAAACAAGAAAATATTTGCGTTCGCACGCTGCTTGATATGAACGGGAAATGTTTCTTTCGCTAATTAAGAGTAATAACAAGCTGGATTTGAACAATATCCCTTCGTGAGTTTATGACCCCCCCCTCCATTATCTAGACAAAAATTCATTAGTAAAACATGCTCGGATAGCTCAAGGCAACAACTGGTCAGGAAACTCTAGAGTTCTAGTCCCGAGAGTGGGGGATTTTCGATACCAGCTAAGAGAGTTACGTCGAATGTAGCTACACACTAAAGGACCTACGGGTACACACACTAAAGGAAAATTCTAGCGGGCGGTTACTCTGATTGGTTTGTTTTCTGTGGTTTCACCGATCACAATACTGCGATTTATTCAGAGTTGCGTCTGGAAGGTCATCAGCTGGTACGGTACCATCCAATCAAGAGCTTACACGTCACTCTAGTGACATCACTATGGTGGCGTTCAACCTTCCGATTGGATGTCACCGTAACAGCTGATTTACGTCAGAAGCAGCTTTAAGTAAATCCAATAAAACAAGCGAACGACGGAGCTGAACTTTAACAAACAGGAAAAGGACCGCACACCATCTTTCCTTCTCCATCTCTGTGCTCTCCTCTCCCCTTTACTCACACACACATACACACACTTACACACAAGTAGGCAAGGTTGGGCAGTATTAAAATACTTGTGTATTATATACATTTTGTATTTGAATAACTGTATTTTTGAGTTTTTTTTGGCATGTATTTTAGAGATGTATTTAAATACATAAAATAGGTGTATTTAAAGATGGAAATACTTCAAATATTTTAAATACAGATGAAGATAACGATGATAGTTTCTTTTTGTTTGATTCTGCTAGTGAATGAACCTCATTAAAGCAAAAATAAAAGCCTCTTTTAGCTGTTAAATATGAATTCTCTTCATTTTTAAATTACAAATCTAAAACATCAAAATGCTGGACAATTTTCCGACAGCAAAAAATGCGATTATTCCTTATAATTTACGTTATTTAATATTAACTCCTTATAGTTTACGTTCATCTGCGCTAGTTGAACAACCGTTTTCCTTTGCGGGTTGTATAGATTCTCTAAATAGGGGTTTATTGTCTGATAATTTGTTTGAAACACTGGTCGCTTTAAAAAGAAATTCCATTTATTTGAGTTGGACTTATAAGTTATTGTTTAGAAATTTATGAATGTCAATTAGTAATTTTTTTGTAATAATTACAATAAATTGTAGCAATAACAAATTAATAATAAAAAAATGCATTTACTGTGTTTTGAGTATTTAAAGTATTTTAAATACGAATGTATTTAGCTATTAAGTATTTAAATACTAAATTTGAAGTATTTTGCTCAACCCTGCACTAGGAGTCAAGTCAGAAACTGAAAGCGTGCCCCGGCTAGGACAGTGCCCCGACGTCGGCAAGATACCTGAAGAGGGCAAACTTACAGAACGCCAACGCGTTCCAGCGGGGGAGAATATCGCCGGCTTCCAGTGCATGCACTACACTTAAGGGACGAACGGATAGCGGTTGACTCGACCAGAAAAATCAAATAATCAATCAATCATAACTGAATGTTTGTAAACAATTTAGTGAGTCGGTTTCCATTGCAAACGCTTCAATTATATTTTAGCATTGAAATTATATATCGGATTTGGAAAATGCGTTGTCTAACGTGATGGATAATTATCGTACTATAATAACTAGCGAATGTTCACTTTTTAGACAGTTCACGCTATGCCGCTGGGAATTTATGCGTCTATTCTATCCCAGAATTATATGCGATGTAATTGTAATTCTGAATCATCACATGAATAACAATCCTTAACAGAATTTCGATAACTCGAAATGCATATGCACAAAGGAAAGATTCTTTCCTATATGATATAAGTAAATGAAAAGGACAAATATTCATTAAAAGTTTGTATACTGAAATTATGTTAAAAACTATTAAAATTTGCAATGTTCTTTCAAAAGCTTTAGGGAATAAATTTTCGTGTTCAACGTGTTTAGCAGTCATCGATCGAGATGTAAGTAAAATAAATAATAACCCTTGAACTACCACTTTCTTGTAATGCGTCAATAGTGGAGTAAAATGAAACGGAGATACCAAACGCAAACGGCAGGGAAACAGGAGAGGCTGCTGGTTCAGTGAGTGGGGAACGCTCGGGATCTGTTCTAATGGAATTTGCTTCCGGAGGCTAAACGCTCGGCTTGCTAATTGTGATTGAGTTTGGCCTCACACGGAAAGTTCCATTCAACAGGCCAACAAGTTTACGCTCTCGATGAATTAAATTATAAACGGTAACATTTCGTACCATTCTGCTTCTTCAGGAATACAAAAATTGAGGAAAACCATGAAATCAATTGTTAGATAACGATAATCAACTATTTTACAAAGAAATATAAGAATATCCTACAATATAATTTATTATTATTGTCAATGCAATTGCTGATATACAAACAATTTAATGCGAAATGAAATCCAAATTCTGACTGTTAGCAAATAAAACCACTAAACATCTCAATTTCAATTTAATTTAATCAATCTCAATTTCAACATCTCAATTTCAATTTCAACATCTCAATTTCAATTTAATTTAATCAATCTCAATCTCAATTTAATTAATTCCTTCAATTTAGACATTACAATTAATGTACCTACACGAATCACACAAAATTCGATGAAGGCAATTGATCAAATTATAATTAACAAAACTACTACTCGATATGAAGTTGAAACAAAAGATTTAGGATACAGTGACCACGATGCACAAATTCTTACCATTATAAGAAATGCGATCACTGACACAATAAATAATACACGTATGACTAGATTGTTTACTAAAAGTAAATTTAAATTATTCATAGACTACTTGATGCAGGAGTCATGGGAAGCGGTTTATAATACTGTTGATACAAACGAGAAATATAATTATTTTTTTTCAACTCTTTCAATTCATTTTAACACTTGCTTTCCTCTTCAAAAACGAAAATTAAATATTTCACGGAAAAGCAATTCTTGGATAACACAAGGGATTAGGACATCTTGTGAAAACAAGCGAATTCTTTCTTTCATTTCTAAACGTCATGACGTATCTCAAGATTTCCTTATCTACTTTAAAAAATACAAAACATTGTTACGAAAAGTCATAAGGCAGGCAAAAATCATGAAAAACGATCAGGATATTTTGAACTCAAATAATAAACAAAATCAATGTGGAATATAATAAAAAATACTACCAAATCAACTAGAAAACCCGTAGAGAATGTTGTTTTAAAATATA
>BLKR01007676.1:0-33121 GCA_011170035.1 Teleogryllus occipitalis
TTCAAAATCTATCTTTAAAGAACATGATTTATTAAAGGAAAAAGTCAATTTTAATATTTTATATCTGAGAAGATTCCGAAAAAATTTTGAACTTTTGCAATTTTCGAAAAAACAGAGACCTGCATCATTCTCTTAAATACCCTTGGCACTATCCAACAACAAAATTTAATCGAAAACATTAGAGCCTTTTTTTTTTGAAAATGTTCCAGATATGTAATGCAAAGTCCCCCCCCCCCAAAAAAAATTGAAATACCAATTTCAAACCCAAGGGTCCGCAACATCAGCCTGATCTACTGGGGAGTATCAATTTTGGATAAACCGGCTGAATCGCTAGCGTTGTTCTCCGGCGGAGGGAGAGACGAACTGACGGATGATGTTGTGCCGTAATTCGATTTTTCGGTATTAAGATCCCACAAGACATGGATTCTGGCTACACCATATGTTAGAGGATTTTTTGTAAATTTATCAATTAGACTTATTCACTTTTTCTTTCCCAGGGCCCTGAAATAAGGGTTTTCTGGCAAACATTCGCCGTTTTTTCTCGCAGTATTACATAACTTTCTCTCTACTTCTTAGCGAGAAAGTTAAAAAAGGATTAGGATATAAAAGTTTAAAAAATTGAATTGAGTAGAATAGAGTGAAAATATGGAAATGAAAATTGGTTGTTTGTAATATTTTATTATTCGTACAAATTGTATTCCACGAACTTGTTTTGTCTCGAAGTATTAAAGTCCTGAAGTTCATAAGCTGAATTTCAGACGCTTTTTGTAGAACCTTGTAGTTCTTTTGTATAGCAATAAAGAAATATGTGTCTAAATAAGTAACTAAAAGAAGTGCATTACATCAAATAGTTAAATTTCTACATAATATAATTGTCATTGATTCCTCTTTGAATCGAAGATTTGTGAATTTTCATTGAGTATTCGAAATTGGTGTATACTCAAGCAAACAGTAACGTTTTAATTGTTAACATATTTCTCTACTATCCGCCAAAGTACGACTCTCCTAAACATTCGAGTAATTACGTAATCTTATTTTTCTTCATATAATTTACTGCTATTTGTAACAAATTTCTACAGCATAGTATGAGAGAAATGAAAATTTAAGAGAGAAATTGTTTGCATGTACCTTGTAGAATTTGGTAAAACACCTGTTCTCCATTTATACCTTAATTGCCACCCATTTGTATTTGTTAAGGATTTTGTGTATTCGTAAAATGAGGTAAGAAGATACAAATATCGATCCTAGAGACACAAGCTGGAAAATTCTCTACTTTTCTCCTGTTTCGACAAGCAAATGTGTTCTCCTAAGGGTGTTCTTCCTGTAATGTTATTCGTCAAACATGTTCCATGTTACATTCCCTGAAGCTTCCTCGCAATCACCTACAATTGAAAGCCGGACTGTTCACGGCTAACAAGGTTCCTTGTTTCCTTCTCTTGTCGTTTAACTCGGTGAATATTTCATTCTAAACAACCACGAATTAACGAAATTGAAAGACCCAGCAACCAGACCCCAGAAATTGAAAGACCCAGATCCCGTTAGTTCCCATCCTGCGGCCAAACAGCTGCATCCCCGAGCGAGCACTTCGTCCTCAGAAAGAACTCTTCGGGGCGTGTGATTTCGCGCTGCATGTGCTCCCCATCGGGTCGCAACGACTTGTTTGCCGTGGCGCGCGGGCGGGGGATGGAGGGGGAGGGGCGGAGCGTGTGCGTGGCGGGGAGGGGGCGTGCCGCGGCGCGTGCTAACGGCCGTGGGCGCGTGGCTCCGAACCGGCGCCACTTAGCCGCAATGAAGACGGACGTCTCGCGCCGCGACGACGCTTGGCAACTACTGGCGGAGGCGGTGGCGGCGACGTTGCCGTTTAGCGCCGCGGGGGCGCGCCACGTGTTATGACACGCCCCCGCGCACGTGTCCGCGCCGCCCACGCCGCGCGCCCGCTGTCACGCGCAAGGGCGCCCCGTCGGCGTAATCATGTATACGCGCCTCCGCTTTGGGAAAAACACGCGAATAGAATTAAATACGCTGCTATTTATGCGGAGCTTGTTTTTATGTCCGAGTGAGTCGCCGAGGGCTATCTTCTTTTTACCGTGTTCTTTAATTTTGATATTGTTGAAATATTATAAATATTTATTTTTTCAATTAAGCTTGACGATGGAAATAACTACTTTCCGAAACGTTGCGCTGTATACCTCAAATATATATATATATATATATATATATATATATATATATATATATATATATATATATATATATATATATATATATATATTAATACAAAGCAATTACATTGGAAAACATTCTGTCTTTAAAGTAAAAGACCAAAAAAGTCTAATATCTATAATTTTTATCGAGTGTCATGCATGAAAAATCTTTTTTTTCCCACCAACAAATAACATAATAACTTTTAAAACGTCTAAAACAACTAATTAAGATCTCCATAACTTCAAAAGGCCCCTTTTTGTTTGTGTGATACCAATAATCTATGTTTAGAGATTTAATTTGACTTTGTTACAATAAGAGAATTGGCTTGAAATTCCAGGAAAACACCGACATGGAGTTCCCATCTCTTCGCAGTAGTATTTTCTCTTTCAAGAGGATTCAAATGGACCCCATAAGAAAGTTTAGGCGTGAAAACGTAATCAATATTTCGTTGATTAGAATAATGGACGTCTTCCATGTTTCAATGATAGTTCTCAGTTACTACAATAACAGGATACGAGTATTAATATGAACCTACCGTACGCTACATATTTTCATTTATTTTATTTAAAATCTGTATTTTGTGACTTTGATATTTTTTTAAATCCACAGTAACATAAACCATAATTTTAATAAATATAACTTTGAATTTTTAGATACTAAAAATCTGATTAGTGCCGAGTACGAAACGAACCATCCTGACATCTGCAATTTTGAGCGAAATACAGATTACTGATTATAAAAATCATTATGGCAGTGTATCTTTTGATAGTAAGCAAACTAACAAGCAATGGGTAGTGTTCAGAGAAGCCTACACTGTCAACAATGCAAAATAAGAAATCAGGCAATCTGTTTTTGTTGTTATTGTGAAGTTCTTCTTAGTGAGACTTCACTGACTTTAAAAACGTATTTCCGAACAAAAACCCAAGAATTTAACTGTTTCCAGATAATGATATTTGCGAAAATATGGGCGATAAAATGCGAAAATTCAGGTCCAAAAGAAAACAGAAACACACTCTTTATTGAATTCCAACGACGCATAATAAAGTTTCATTTTTTTATCAGAAATTGCTCCTTTTATTGTCCTTACATAATTTCTATCTTCTTTTGCAACTTTAAATTCCATGCCATATTGCAAATGTACAACACCAATTCTTCTAACACATCAGTTCTTTCAAATACTTGTTTGTGTTGTAATGGGTAAGTGATCAAAGGCTTATTAAAGGTGGCAAAATGACCTCACGACTTGTAGATGCGGTAAGCAATGTTGACATTTGTTGTGAATACCGATGGAATGCGGTTACACATAATCAAATATTGATGAATTAATTATCATGTTTGGGATGGACCCAAACGCTCTAAGCTCGATAACAATCACATCTCCTCGTTTCAGATGCCCCAATTAATAGCTACATGACCCCGGCAGTCCCAAGCATCGAAACACAACAGGGCTAATGTTGTTGTTGTATGTGCATTATTGTGAACGTACCTACGCTGTATATAATACTTTACATACGTTTGTAGAATATAATTAAGTATTTATTTATGGCAAAATTCTGTTCAATGTCGGTGATATTTTTTATTATTTTGTGGCAAAATTGAAGACATTCCAATAAAAATTTTAGTTCTCTCAATTCAGTCAAACATCAAATTAAACGTCCATTTAAATTAATTGAACACATTATTAAGTTCATTATACTACGTGTTCATAATTCTTTCCAATTCAGTCTGCCTTCATACTGCTCGTGTATATTTCGCTGATGTTCATTCCCGCCTGAGATATGGCATAGTATTCTGGGGAAATACATCTTATAGCTCCCAGACTTTTAGATTACAAAAAATAATTGTACGAATAATAACCAAATCCCACCCACGTGATTCTTGTAAGCCTCTCTTCATAAAACTAGGAATTTTACTATTATCTTGTCAGTTGATTTACGAATCTGGTTTGTTTGTTTTTTGGGCAAAAACCACTTGCTTAAGGGCGGGAATATATTTTCAGCAAACGCCGATGCCTATAACTATAACACTCGACTTGGTAATCATATTCATCAGGTGACAGTATCAACAGCTCATTACAAAATTATTGCTGAAAATAGAAATCCCTTACTTTCCGCAAGTACGCTACAACGAAGTAGACCTTGCAAATAATATTCAGTGTGATATGTTAGAAAGGAATGTATAAATGTATGCAAAATATACGTGAAATATTTACGTGAAGGATAGAGTATTCACAGTATCAAATCCCTGATACGTACTGAAAAATGGAAGACAAAAACATGTCCATATTAGTTCATAACATTGTTTTATGTAATTCACAATATGTAATCATATTGTGAGTACTTCTGAAAACACAGTTCCAGCATGTTATGAACATTTTCTATTATCTAATTGAACCCCACACCGAACCGAAACATAACAAGAACTTGTTGAGTATTGAGCAAAGAAAGGCAGTTAGGGTGGGAGGAGGGAGGTAAACGAAGCGAACGCCCACGGCGCCCCCTTGAGGAAGACAAGGAACAAGAACGGTGGAACGACGTTCAAAAACCCGTGTTTAACGATTTATTTACGGGTGCTGTCTCGTAAAACATCTCTTGTTCACAATATTGTCTTTACTCATGAGTAGGAGGCGGATTTGATGTGCTGAATCATCGTCAAAAATGATCAATTAAATGCTCTTAAAATGCTTTAAAAATGCCCTAAAACCAAAGAAAAATGACGTAAAAAATGTTATCATAACCAGTTCGGATGAACAACTCAAGTTGTTGGCTACGTTACTGGTGTAATCGAGACTTCTTCCATTCCTTAGAGTGAACTCCTCTTGAAAACTTTTGGTTTGGATTGATCTTTACCAGGAAATCTCTGTCTTTAGTTATTTCGAAATCGGCCGAACCTGCAATTGCGCTGCAATACGTCAAAAGAAGTACATCACGAATGCTGCCAAAACAATTTCTGAGTAAACAAATCGAATAGGTTACTGAGTAATTCTGTGAAGAACATTTGTTACATCTCGTAAATATTATTTAAAGCAAGTATCACTAATAAATGACACTAAAATTGATGAAACGGCAAAAAAAGCATTAAAATTACGTGAAAAGGTAAACTAGAAATACTACAGAATGGCACAGACTTTCTCGTAGTAACTTTTTCTAATTTAACCCTTCATTGGTCGACCTCTCCCAGCAGCACATCATTTGTGAGCGCGATGCTCACCCACGTTCTTCAGTAAATTTACATCTTTCTTCAATTTTCTTTCCTTATAATCTAAATGTTTACAATTCTAATATTTCCAAATAATATTTATTCTTTTAAAATGAATACAAATTATTACAATGGAAATTGAAACAATAAAACTCTAAAAGAATTATATATGTTACACGAATACTTTTTGAGTTCCGAAAATTAATTGTGTCGTGCCATTTCGTTCTTTCATTTTGTATCTGTTGTAATTGCTGTATCTTCTTCTAATGTTGGATTTTTTGTCTTGCAATAGAAACAAATGAAATCAAAGCTGAGCGCGACGTTCACGCGTCGACCAAAGGCGGGTGAGCTCCTATTTTCTGTTCGTATCAACGTTGTTTTATTTAATTGTGTTCGATAGAAAAAAACTATAATTTGACTTGATCATCTAGCTCAGAAACTAAGCACCTTCAAATCTCCGTTTTTAAAAAAGTATTTGAATCTTTACAAAATTTTACTCCACTCTTTTTGTCACTTTATTGAACGTGAAAAACCACAGATCGATCCTTAAGAAACGATACCTTATAAATCCACTCCACTCATTGAAATGACCCTGTTGTTAAATTGATGTTCATTCTTAAATAAGTTAAATTTAAAAAAAGACTCTGTTAAAATAAAATGTTCGTATTGAAAACGTAAATATAAAATATATTAAGCATACGATTACATTACGTGGACGAATCAATCAATTATTCCTGGTCTTCTATAAAATTCCTGTTTTGGAATATTTTGGACGAGATATCGTTTCATACGCATCGATATTCTTTCTGCTGTCCTTCATCATCCTAAATGACAGGTGTACTTACATGTGAATGACGGAGCAGAACCCTAACAAACGTGCCACGGACCGCGCCCGATATGTCCTTTCTCTTCCTTATCCTATCACCACTACTTACTTACACACACTTACACTACACTACCACACGCTTATCTCGGAAGGAGGCGGTGCCCACGAGATGGAAGAAGCCTGGTTGGGGACCCCCAAGATGACATGTAGGTCGGTGCCGGATCTCGCCATCCAACAGGAGAGATCATCGCCACCTCCCGCGATACAAGCATGCATTACACTTACGGGACTAATGAATTTAGCAATTGACCCGCCTGGTAATGCCAACCAACCAATCAATCAATCAATCAGCCAACCAACCAGGTGCACTTAATTGCGACACGTGCACGTCCGAGCACCTGCCTCGCAGCGACGTCCGCACGGGGTCAAGAGGTCATCCACCCGCTGGACACGGCTTGCGACCCTCGCCCAATGAACCCCTGGGCCCCGCCCACGCAGCAGCAGCTTTGCCGTATAAATCGGGTGCATTGTCTCCCGCAGCGTCCTTTGTGCCGGTAATCGCTGGCGGCCCGCTCCCCCGTTTATTTATTCGCTCTACCTTCCCCCTTTCTTCCCAACCCAGCGGCGCCAACAGCCGTCCGCGTCCGCTCTCCCTCCCTCCTTCCAACATCGTCCACCCCCACCCCCCACCGAAAGAGATGGCTCAGGGCATCAACTGATGGCACTGCAGTGCCTCTGATCGGGAGGTCTTTGGATTCAAATCCCGACGCTGTCAGGATTTTTGACACTCGCTTGTCAGCTAGGTCGAATTCAGTCGCTGTTTGGAGGAGAATTTTAGCGGCCGGATGCTCTGCTTGGTAAATGCTCTGCTCGATAAACATTAACATGACTCCGGCCACGGAAGCCTACGACTTGGCTCTGCTCCGTAGTTTTCCGTGGTTTCTCCGATTAATACCAGGTGAGTGCCGGAGTAGTACTCTAACAAACGAGCCACGGACCCGGCGCGATCTTATCTTCCCATTCCTTGTCCTATCCTCAACCCTTACACACACACACACACACACACACACACACACACACACACACACACACACACACACACTGAGACTTACACTAACATGCACTACAATACCACACATGCCGGGAGACCGGTCGGGGGCTTCGGAGTTTGTCCCGGCTAAAGCGGTGCCACGCTGGTGGGAGATACCTGGTTGGGAATCCCCGCTACCCGACAGTAGGTCGGCACCAGATCTCGCCATCCAGCGGGGCAAGATCATCGCCATCCCCCAAGCCAAAAAAATGAACTTCATATTTGTGAATAATGACCTTAGCAATTGACGCACCCGGAATCACTAGTAATCAGCCAATCATCAACCCCACTCCCCTGCTCGCCTGGCGCAACTCCCCCTCCCTCGCCCTCCAACCACCCACCTGCCTCCCCCCTCATCGGCCACACGCGTGAACACTCAATTATCAATTCCCCTTCCCGCCAACTCCGCAATTCCTTTGTCTTCCCACCCAATCGCCTGCCATTCACTTGCTGTACAATGTGCTGTAACGTCGTAGACTCCCTCATCACTTTGTGAGAGACGGTTCCACCTGACGACCATGACAACTCATTGCCATGGTGCGTATCAACACCTGAAAGTTGTTATGGGAATCATCTTCTGTTTTCCGCAAACGACACGCGGATGATATACGCTTTGTTCATTATTAAGCTATCCGTGTTTATTATGTACAAAATAAATGTAGCACATGTTTGAGAATCCTATCGTCTTACTCATCACGACGCTACAGTGCAGTCACCTTCCGCTTCATTCCCTCTGGCTCTATTTGCCTTAACAGACACACTCTTCTGCCCTTGCCATAGTCAGCAGTCAACTTCTCACCGTAAGGTCCATATTGCCTGACTTAACTCCTGTGATTCACAATGTCACTTCCTTCGAACCTACACTCTCCAAATCATTTGTAAATTGTATTTTAAATACCCAAATTAGGAATTTTACGATTTATTTTAATGTACTATACTTATAAAAGCAATATAAATAACCTTAAAATGTGTACTTACAATGGTTGTCACAACTAATACCAACTTTATTGCTATCATCCAAGACTAATTTACTAAATAATTAAACATTTCAGAATAATTGAACATTTAGTTGCCTCGCGCGCGTATTTACAATGTCTAACGTCTCTAGTCAATCAGCCTCCCACCACAATTTCCCAATCATTCACCGAGGAGGTCCTAGGTTCGAGTCCCGACGGTGACAGGATTTTCGACACTAGCTTGTCAGCTAGATCGATTTCAGTCGTTGTGTAGGGGAGAGTTTTGGAAGCAAGATGCTTTGATCGCAATTTTCTGTGATTTCTCCGATCAACACTAGGCGAATGCCGGAGAAGTATCTTATGAATGGGTCACGGACCGCGCGCGATCTGTCCTTCCTCTTCCTTGTCCTATCCTCTCCCTTTACACACACACTTACACTAACATGCACTACACTACCATATATGCCGGGAGACCGGTCGGGAGCTTAGAGCTTGTCCCGGCTGGGACGGTGCCCCGCTTGTGGGAGAGTCCTGGTTAGGGGGAAACCCCACTAGCCGACGGTAGGTCGGCGCCGGATCTCGCCATCTACCGGGGGGAAGATCATCGTCACCGAGGGGAACATGCACTACACTTACTGGACAATGACATTATCATCTGACACGTCCAGAATTACTAACAATCAATCATTTTGCAATCATTCAACGCGCTGCGTCTGTCACTCTCCGCCACCATCCACTTGTTCTCGCATTTCCTGCCTCCCCCTTTCCCCCGGCGACCTTCCACCACAAACGGCCTGTCTGTTCCTGCGTCTCCAAGATATCTCCCTTTGTGCCACCGCGCCGCCATCTGCAGCCGAAAGCTTTCAACTCTTTTTATCTCCGTCGCCGCCGCCGCCGCCGCCGCCGCCGCCGCCGCCCAGTGCACGCGCGCAGCAAGGTCGTAGATAACTGGCGCTCGCGAGGAAGGTGCGGAGGGGGCGGGGCGGGCCGGCGTGGCACCGCGCGAATAAACTTGGGAGTTTTCCTAAGTGAGTGCCTCTCTACTCCGGAGTCTGCGGGCGGCGTGGCGGTGGCGGCGGCGGCGGCGACCACGAGAAGTTTGCAAGGTGCCCTCGACCCCCCCTCCTCGTGATGTGGCGGCGCCCCCCGCCCCCTCCTCCCCCGGGGCTACCTACCTCTTCTTGCCCCCTCCCCGACGATGCTTCATTAGCTCGCCCTCTGGTTAAAATGACCCACTTCACCCCATAATTACCGTCGGGAGAGGTGGTTCAGAGCACCAATTGATGTCACTACAGTGCCCCTGACTGGGAGAACCTATGTTCTAGACCCGGCGGTGGCAGGATTTTCGATACTAGCTCTATAGCTAGGTCGAATTAAGTTATTGTCTCGAGGATAATTCTAGCGGGCGGCTACTCTGATCGGTAGTTTTCCGTGGATTCTCCGATCAACACCAGGTGATGGCTGAGCTGTACCCTAAAAAAGCAGACCACCGACCAAGCCCGATCTATCCTTACACTACCACACTACTACACTTGCCGGATAACCCGGTCGGGTATTTAGAGCTGGGGTGGTTACCCGCTGGTGGGAGATACCTGAATGGGGAAAACCCCGCTATGTCGCCGCCGGATCTCGCCATCCGGTGGGGGAAGATTACCGCCACCTTCCGACGCGAAACATGCTCCCGGAACTTACGGAACTAATATCCTTAGTTGTTGATGCGCCTGGAATAACTAACAACCAATCCTATCGTAATATCTTCCAACTTTCCAGAAGGATTCTGAAGATCGGAATGTCGATCTTCAGGAAGACTGGATCTACGCCATCTTAATATTTTTGTGAAAGCAATTGATTTAGTGCCATGTCCTGTAAACTTTACTACAAATACATCTGGTAGTTGATAGCCTTCCCAGGCTCTTGATCAGCGTTGTCAATGCTAATGGTCGGTGAGCGCCTTGCGTACCTCTCTCGCTCATCGTCGCCGGAATTCGAATTTCTTTGCAAGTTTTGTCACGTGATTAGATCTTAACAAAATAGTACGGAGAGAGTGAGTAGAAAAAGGAAAAGTAATAGAAGTAGGAAAAGTCTAATTTGAATTTAAAATTATTTTGCGTTCAATTCCTGTTCTAACGTGTACTCGGTGTCTATAGTATGTCTCATATTTCTGAAAACTAAAATATATTGCATGAAGGAATTACTTTATAATGTCGTGTAGCCTAAACATATTTCATTTCAATTATTTATTTTCTGCTATTTTTTGTCTTATCGTCATACTATTTTCACTGAATCTCGTGTTTATGCTACGTAGTAGAGGAAAAATATTGTAATATTGCTCCGGAATAAGGTAGTTTTTCAACAGAAAAAAATCATATTGTGTATCCCTGATAACGAGAAAATGGATAAAGAGATATTCTACATGTAGTATATTACATCAAAATTCTAATATGTTGTATAGTGAGAATATTCGTTTTCCGGGTCCGTGATACCGAAAAATTGGTTTACAGCAAATCGTCCGTCTGTCATCAACATTAGCACCTAAACCGTTCAGAAAACTTTCTTCAAAATTAACACTCTTCTATAAATTTTGCCAAACTCGAGACTGGGGATTTGAAATCTATATTTTGATTTTGATTTTCGATGACGTCTCAATATTTTTAATTTTTTTTAAATGTCTCCAAACTTTTTAATTAAATTATTGGCTTGAGCAAAGTATGCTTAAAAATAGCGCAGGTCACATTTTCGTTCAAGTTCCTGAATTGTCGAAAATTGCAAAATTCGAACTTTTTGGATGTCTTTTAATTATATTGAAATATTGTTAATGGAAATTTCTGATTTTTTTCAAATTGCAAATGCAAAATTCAACTGTTTTTTTAAATTGCCGGGAACGTTGAGTTAAGCTGTGAAACTGCATGTGTTGGCTTAATTAAATGGCTTGCCATCCTAAGAATCTGATCTCGAATTCCAGAGTGAACAATTTTTTTGCAGGTTGAAAACAATTTTCCAGTTGCAAGTAAAATTAAAATATTGTCAACACGTTACAAATAATGCAATAAAGTATATGATATTGCAGCACCACTACTTTAAAATCAATATTTCCTATCCCAAACAAAGGAATGCAGTCTCCAAACGAGTGAGAGGTGTCCACAGTTTGGTTAGTATCCAGGAAGTCGGGAGAATCTGAACACACACAGTTTCTATTTGGACTGAAGAATACAAATATTTCATTGTGTTATCGCTTGATTGATTGATTGATTGATTTTTTCATGTTTCTGGGCGCGTCAACTGCTCTGGTCATTAGTCCCGTTAGTGTAGTGCATGTTTTTTCTCGGGAGATGGCGGTGACCTCCCCGCTGGATGGCGAGAACCGGCGCCGACCTACCGTCGGCTAGTGCGGTTTCCCCCTAACCACGACTCTCCCACCAGCGGGACACCGCCTCAGCCGGGACTAGCTCTAAGTTCCCGCCCGGTCTCCCAGAATATGTGGTAGTGTAGTGCATGTTAGTGTGAGTGTGTGTAAAGGGAGAGGATAGGACAAGGAAGAGGAAGGAAAGATCGCGCGCGGTCCGTGGCCCGTTTGGTAGGGTACTGCTCCGGCATTCACCTGGTGTTGATCGGAGAAACCACGGAAAACTACCGATCAGAGCAGCCGGCCGCTAGAATTCTCCTCCAGACAGCGACTGAATTCGACCTAGCTGAAAACCTAGTGTCGAAAATCCTGCCGCCGTGAGGAGTGGGAACCCAGGACCTCCCGGTCAGAGGCGCTGCTGTGACATCAGTTGATGCACTGAGCTACCGCTCCCGGTAGTGTTATCGCTTTCTATATTATTCCAGTAGTATACATACATTTTGTTGCTCCCACAGGCAACCAATCTTTATCAATGAGGTCTCTAAAGAAAGAGAATTTCACGTACAGGGGACGAATTGCATTTTGACTTTAAAAATGTGAAGGATTTGTGAAAAAAAATGCATTTAAATATTCATATCAAATGCAATCTGCAACACTCGGCCATACTTTTTAATCTATTTCGTAAAATAACTCCTAAACGAAGCGTTTTAGAGTCTTAAAAACTAAACTTTTGAATCCGAAGGCCTAAAAGAAACATCACAGCGTAATCTATAGGATGTGATCTTCTTAAACATTTTATTACATTTTTGCTGGTTCCATGCTTCTCGATTCTAGCCCACCCGTTCATAGTCTGCAAACTGTATGTAAAATTAAACTAATTACTTGATAGTCTTGATTGAATTACAAGGGTGAATTTTATTGTTATCAAGTACAAGAAGATGTGTAGAACAAGTGACGGATAATAAGAGGGTCTTGAAGAAAAAGATATATTTACAGGCTTAACATGGCAGACTTAATACGGAAGGAAATGAAATTAATGAAGGAAAGGAAATTAATATTACAGGCTTAATTTGGAAATAGAATAATCGGGAAGAAGGTGGGGTTTAACATGCGAGTGTTCTCACATGGATACGCTAGTTCCACTTATTCTCATACTGCACGTACCGACTGAATTATTATACTCAGTACGTGGCGTCACTGCTGACAACACAATTGACGTCACGCGACGTCAGTGTTCCCGCCATTCACGTGTTGCACAATGGAAAAGCAGCTTTTTTGATATTCTTAATATGTAAAATGGTTGTTGTACTTTATGCAGTTACAATATATCATGTAAAGAGCTGTTGATGGGTGTTCCTGTGTAGACTGTACTACGAATTGCAGTGTTCGTGAAGAGTGCATTTGTTAAAATATTAAATTTATTACAATGACGTAAGTCAATCATTACTACGTAAATCTTCGTGGCATTGACCACAATTTGGTTGTGAGTTTTTCCCATTTTTTCAGTGTTTCGTTCAATGCATGCTGCAATTGTCAACTCTACGAATTGAGACATCAAGCATAGCTCTTTTCCTTAATATTCTCGTGCAGTTTTAAAAATGTATGGATGTAATTATTAAATTATTATTTCTTTGAAAAGATGATCAGTATGACACTTGGTTAGTAGTTAGAATTAGTTTTCAATATTACAAGTCGAATCCCCTCACGCTGATCTGAAATTTTGAGAATGCAAAGAGTGAACTTTGGGGAACGTTTCTAATCTCATTTTCATTAACAAACTTGTTGAGTAGTAATTCTAGGAAAGCGTACCGCATATCTTGGAGTTACGCAGGTGGACTTAACGAGAGTTGTACATTTTAAATTGATGAAATTTGTGAGTAAGTTTAACACGGAAGTATGTTTGTGCAAAACTCGCTCATATTACAGTCACTGGCCATTTAGGGGTCTTCAAGAGCCAAGCAGTACATACGCCTTTTTCTTATTAAGACATGTTAGGAGTTAGCGAATCACACACCACCTCTAATATACGTGGTATAATGCAACTTTCGGTGTTTTTTAAATGAGAGGCCAACTTAAAATATTCTATTGTATTTATTATGTTAGTCAAGAGTTTTTCGCAAATATTTTAAAGGTTCATTGAGCTATGATGATATGATTGATATATTTTTCATTTTGACCGTGTCTAATTACTTCCGTGGAACTCAAAATCGAATCTCAATCATTTTCTGCCATTCAGATTCATTGCCTTTCCATTTCAATGTTCTTCACTCACTTTTAAATCTTCTTTTATTCAATTTATAGGCCCTTTGTTTTGTGAAATGACTTACAAAGCCATTCCGTCTTCGAATTGAAGTCGGCTTTTCCCTTTCCCTTTCCTGCCAAAGAAATATTTGAACATCAATTTCTTGTAGGCATTCTCCTTTAGCACTTCCCTTTTACGTTCTTTCTTTTACAGTGATTCTGTAGTATTTCCTGACTCTCTTCAATTTTCTCTCCACTTTCCCGCAGTTTGCTCCATTTTACAAGATTGTCAATAAATCGTTCAACCTAGCGGGAAAGTCAACAGTGGTTCGTCTGCCTCTTCTAAAGCGTGAGATAAAATTGTGAAATTGCCCATCATTTCCCGCTATGGGTTGCCGACTCTTAAAACGTACAGCTCATGAAATGTTAAGGCTTCATTATGTCTGGGGACAGCGGCAGAGCTCGCTGCTTCCACGACGACAATTATCTCATGCCTGAAGCTAACGAATGAACCGGTTCCCACGAATCAATTTTTCTGCGTTAATGAGGGTTTCGGTTTCGGCTCCCGGAATCACGAAGGCGTGCTTTCTGGCCCCGCTCGTTACCAGCCATGACGTTCTGCGTGGTGTAGAGCGGCGTGGGGCAGGGCGGGGAGGGTACGGGAGGGGGCGGTGTACGGGGAGGGGGCGTGAGAGGGGCGGGGCGTGGAGAGCTAGGAGGGGCAGGGACGGACAGGGTGGTGATGGACCGGGCGGGGCGGGGCGGGGCGGTTAGGTCCGGGCACGCGGGGCGGGGCGATGCGGGGCGGGGCGGCGCGGAGCGGGGAAACGCCGGGCGGGGCGACGCGGAGTGGTGCGAAGCGGGGCGGGGCGGGGACAGACGACGCGGGGCGGGGCAAGGGCGGAGATTGCGTCGCGGAGGCGATTTGTTGGCGGCGGTGACGGCAGCGCAGTCTGAAGGCAGCCCCGGTTAACTTGCTGCCACCAGAACACGAAGTAAGAGGGGACTGCTGATACTTCTCCGTCCCCGTAATATGTTTCATCTCATGACAAAACGATGCACGGAAGTTGATGATGGAAATTTTCAAAAGTGTGTAGGACCAAGTGAGCTACTCGTTTTTTTTGTTTTTTTTTAATTGTGGCATTTTAGTACTTAGTAAGTAGTTCATTTTAGTAAGTAGTTCATTCAAGTACATTTTAGTAAGTAGTTCTATCATTAACACATACTTTGATTTTGAAGCATATGGCGACAATGTTACTTGTAGAAAAACTTTGAAAATGTTCAATGGAATCATATTTAACAATATGGAATATATAAGTTGTACTTTTGACAGTCTACGTCTTTGAGAATTAATCTTAATTTCATAACTGTAGAATATATTTAGGATTAATCTCCGCTGAGTTGTAATACCCTTACGACTGAATCCTCATAGTCAGTGCGTCCCTACGTCATAGCTGATGTTATGTGGTAGCAAGGTTCCAAGGCAAAGGCTTCTCGCCATTAAATATTTGCTTTTAATTTGTTGCAGTTCAAATTTCTGGGGAACTGCAACTATTTGCAGCTTTATTCTTGGTAGTGTAGAGAACTGTTGTACTGAGTATTCGTATATACTATACAAGAGTATTGCAATATTTGTGAAAATTGTTTATGTTAAAATATTTAATATTTTGTTAAAATATTAAAGTATCCGTATATACTATACTAGAGTATTGCAATATTTGTGAAAATTGTTTTTGTTAAAATATTTAATTTTTGCAGTGTAACACGAGAGTATTTTATATAGTTTTTTGAGCCGGGTGTGTGCTAATTTGGGGAAAACCATTTTACGTGCTTTCTTCAGCGGCATTTATGCTGCTGCAGGTGACTATTTTCAGGAATGTGTGGGAAGTGACCCGACAGAAAATCAAATAACTACAGTATAACCTCACTAATCCGAACCCCTCAAATCCAAAATTTTGGATAATCCGAACAATTTAGATGGTGGAAAAGTGAAAAAAGAAATTCTTATTTGTAGTGTAAAGAAAGGATTTTATAATTACTCTAAAACTGAACATTAATGAAACGCAAGTTGTCGAAATGAAATGTTCATTGCACTGGTAACTACGGCGTATTCCGTTGTCACATGTTTACGTAGCAGTAATTTTCACTTAGAGAAACTTGCAAAATCGGAAATCATTTGCCGTAAGGAACTGAATCTGCTTGATGATGTGATGTCATGATGTGATGACGTGATCACTACGCCACGTTGCCATTTTCTCACATCACACGCTACGTTGCATTGTGTCCTTTAATCCTATAGATGTATTTGTATATATATGATACATTTTTTTCGGAATCCAAACATTTCCGTATCCGAACAGACCACATCCCCAATTAGTTCAAAATACCGGGTTCTACTGAATAGTACTCTTCGTTTTACGATCGACAGCAAGGAAATGAAGTCTGATGTATATCAAAGCACATTCTAGAAACAAATCTGTAGAGTTTTGATATTTTATTACATTGATGTATACTTGCATTAACGCATGACCTTCTTTGACAACACATCTATATTACGCTGCGTTCGCATCAAGGAACTCTTAGATGCTTTCAACCTCCGTGCATTTTGCAGGCGCAGAAACGAAGCGAAGAAAGATTGGTGGAAGTGTTGATACCTCACATTTGACGTCAGCTGATTGATTGATCGTTTCCATTTGGCGTGGATCCCAATTGTTGGCTCTCTGAATTTGCTTTTCTATGATAAAGTAGGTTACAGAAAAATGTAACAGATTCCCGACTGGCGTAGACCTGGAATTGTTACATTTGCTTTAACATGTGAATTGAGATGAAATGTATGTATGCACCATTTGATCATTCATATTTTCTAATGAAGAGCAAAGCTCCCTAACAAGACAAATGAAATGAATCAGTCTGCAATCGTATTTAAATGAACGATCACGCGTTAAAATGATTAAGCATTTCAAATTCGTTGAACGCAGGCACCCGCAGTAAAACTCATACATGATGGACCTACCAGTCTCATGACTTTATTCCACGCACAAAAGTATTAAACGCGATAGATCTGTGTGGTTGCTGACTTGTAAATGAACAATAGTCAGGAAAAGTTAAACTATTGACACAGCTTATTTACTTCAGCCATATCCGTCGTCATTAGACACAATGAGACGCATAATACAGATGGATCGTCAAATGATTTTGAGAATAATTTGTTGCTGCTTTAAACCTGTGATGTGCGTCTACGCTTAAAGAACCAAAGTCTAAGTCAACAAGTAAATAGTGTACAAGTAAAAAGTGTCGACAACGTACACTGCGTAGATAGGTAATCTATTTAGACACCTGTAATCTATCTTTTTTCGGCGAATCTACGAGAGCTGTGCTCCGACCCTGCAAAGCCAACATTTATTAATAACTATTCTCAATTTATCCAAAATAATACTAAATATTGTTTTGATCTCATCCAAAAGAGTACTAACTTTATTAATAAATTTTTTTTTTTAATCTCAAGCTAACATTGTTTTGCTTCAAAGCTATTTATGTGGCGAGTGACAATCATGACTGGAATTGCCTTCCCCCCCTGTAAAGTACTTATCGGGTCTGCCTCTCTTGCGGGGGGCGAAGAGGTTGGCGACATGATCAGGGTTCTGCACAATATTCCTGCGCACCGGGTTGGCGACACTGCACTTGAAGGGAAAGAGACTGATGCAGTGAGGTCTGATGAGCAAGTTGAAACATGTTCCTACTGATTTCTTGAGATGGTTACGGAAGTATTTCTTCAAAGATGTCTTTCTGTATATTTTGGCTTAATGAATCGAAAATAAAATGTTTAATATTACATTTCAACATGTTTCTACTATTACTACTAATTAAAAATACGTAGGCCGACCTGGATGGCCGAGGTGGCTAAGAGCGAGTACCGACTCAGCGCTTCGGTCCGAAGGGTCGCGGGTTCGAGTCCCGCCTTGGGCATGGCTGTTTGTCCCTTAACTTTGTGTGTGTGTTGCCGCGGAGGGCCTCGCGTTCTGCTGACCCCAAGTCAGAGGAGCCCGCAAGTGTTTGTCTAGTGTATGGTCGAATATGCGTCCCTTCGGGACGTAAAGGGCAACCGGCTGTCGGCTGGATAGGAAAAAAAATACATAGTCCACATAGATTATATTGTCTACGTTGCCTGCGCGTAAAGAGTCGTGTATACTGCACTACTAGATTACGTTAAGAAAACATGGGTAGACGTAACATTATAGTCTACGACACAACTCTGCTTTAACATTATAAAACGTTCAGCTTCGCACTTCGTATGAGTCATTCGTATTTTTGACAATGAGATTAGAACAATGAATATAAAAGATTGAAAACATGGTATATAAATAACTTAGTCATGTTTTCTCTTAAGAGTTCTGATATGAGTATCTACCTTTTACTTGCATGTTTTAGTGACCTCGACTAAAACTTTCTTTGGTCATTTTATCATTCACATTACAACTACATGTATTTCTAAAAATGTAAAATTTTGTAAAACGTACGTTCTTCGAAATACTTTAAAGATTATTCTTCAAAAGAATAGTAAGCAGTCCTATTGAGATAAGCATCCTCTTGTGCGTCTTGGTGTAATTACCACGCGATGTTCACCAAAGGACGTGCGTGCTATCTCCGGAACACGCTCACGCGGCGTGAACGCATAGGCCGTCGCCAAGGCTACGTCAGCTCGCACGGGAGAAGAGCGCGCTCCGGGGTCAGCGGCGGCTCCTGGGGTCGCTAACGACCCCCATTGAGCGCACGCCCGCGCCACCACTCCGCTCACCCCGAGCCCGCATGCGTTAATTAACGCCAGCGCCACGCCGCTCGCCCTCCCCCCCGCCCCCGCCCCGCCACCCGCCCACCGTCCCCCGTTTCCCGCCCCCCGCCCCCCCGCATCCGCCCCTCCGCATCCGTACATTCACATCCGTCCCTGCCACCGCTACGCGCCCCCGCCCCCGCCCTCTGCCCCCGCCCCCGCCCTTTGCCTCCACCCCACCCCCGCCCTCTGCTCCCGCCCCCGCCTTCCGCTCCCCGCCTCCCGTCCACCGTCCCCCGTCTCCCGCCCCCGCACCCCGCCCCCTGCCTCCCGCATCCGCCCCACTTCATCCGTACATCCGCCGCCCGCCCCCGCCCCCGCCCCCGCCCCCGCCCCCGCCCCCGCGCCCTGCCACTGCCACTACGCGCCCCCGCCCTCTGCCTCCCCCCCCGCCCTCTATCCCCACCGCCTTCCTCCCTGCCTCGCGTGGCCCGCCTCCCGCCCTCATCCCGCCACCGCCCCCCGCGTCCGCACCACCGCATCCGCACCCACCCCCGCCCCGCCCCTGCCCTCCGCCACCGCCTCCGCCCAGCCACCGCCATTGCCCCCGCCCCCGCCCACCGCCTCCGCCACCCACCACTCGCCCGTCTCCTGCGCCCCGCTCCCCGCCCGCCGCTCTGCGCGCGCCACGCAAACGCCTTGCGCCCTCGCTGCGCTTCGCTCTAAGCCTTCACGCATTGGAGTCCCTCGACCGCATGCGATGGTTTAGATGCAGCGCGATTCCCTCTGTAGCATTCCTGACAGGGAGGTGCCAGAGTGCGAGTCCCGACGGTGCCGGATTTTAGACACGTGCTACGTAGCTAGGTTGAATTCAATCGCGGTTTCGAGGAGAATTCTAGCGACCGGCTACTCGGAACAGTTTACCGTGGTTTCTCACATCAACATACGACGAATGCCGGAGCAGTGCCCTGTCATACGGAAAACGGTCCACGCGATATTTTTTTCTCCTGTCCTCTCCCATTTCTTAAACCCGCATAAACTTACATGCATAATACTACCACACATGTGGGGTAGGCAGCTTAGAACCTGTCTCGACTAGGGAGGTGCCCACCCACGAAGATGCCTTGAGTGAAAGTCGGCACAGTCCACAGCTGTCTCACGTGTCAGAAAAAAACATACACTACACTTACGGGACTAACCATCTCAGTAGTTGCGCTCGGAAGCAATACATTCTCGCTTATAAAAATGTCTCTTATGCTTATTAAACTTAACTAACACCTTATTCTCATAAACGTACAAAACAGACGCATTTTTATGTTTATATAGATTCGCATACAATACGGTTAATAGAGCAATTGAAGAAGTGGAAGTGAACACAAACTAGACTGAGTTTGTCGAGTTTTAATATCTCTTCAAAAATTAGGGGATAAAAACATGTAAGTGTGAAGTGCATCCAAGGAAGAATCGACCATGCCTGACCTAAGCCGCACGCGGCTCCATGGGCACTGGGGCGTCGGAAGCACGAGGCAGAGAGATCGCGCGCGGTCCGTGGCCCGTTTGGTGGTGTACTGCTCCGGCATTCGCCTGATGTTGATCGGAGAAACCACGGAAAACTACCGATCAGAGCAGCCGGCCGCTAGAATTCTCCTCCAGACAACGACTGAATTCGACCTAGCTGAAGAGCTAGTGTCGAAAATCCTGCCGCCGTGGGGAGTGTAACCTAGGACCTCCCGGTCACAGGCGCTGCAGTGACATCAGTTGATGCACTGAGCTACCGCTCCCGGTGTATGGTTGGAATTATATAATTATTTATTTAAAAATTATACTTATAATATTCTGAATTACATTTAGTGTTTTAATGTCATGTGCAAATACCCTTGTATTTTTATTAAATACTGTATAAAATATTCAGTAGTAGACATTTTTATATTAATTTATGAGGTGGGGTGATACCAACTGAAGCTGCGCCACTGATTTTCCTGATAATACGAGACGGAAGTATCTCAAGATTTGGGAGACTGAAAAAGCTGTTTTAGGCTTCTTTCGGCAGACTCTTGGACTCTTAACGTTTGGAAGTTACATTCAACGCATGTGTAGATCAACACCTGACGTATTAATTCATGCTTGAACTCTTCATGAAATGACCGCATTCAGGGTTATGAGTTTGGTGTGACTTTCAGTACCTGATACAGGAGTTAAATTAGTTTTGAAATTAAACAGAAATTCTGTGATGAATTGACTGAAATATGCAGGCCACTTAGACATGGTTCTTGTCTATGCAAATACGTGCCCTCTATGAGTTTTCTGTTCTTTGAAAATCATGTATAAAGCGTTTCCTTATCATCCTCTAGAAGTTGATATGCTAACAATTTGACCATTTACATATAAAGGTGTATCTCTTTTAGAGCACTGCGAGACAAAATATACCATAAAATGTATTTTACAAAATAAAACGCATCTCACAAAAAGTGTTGCCTTAAGAGTTGGCAAGTAAGGTTAAATCTTTCTGCTGAAGAATCATCCCTCACAAAAATTGTTGCTTTAAGAGTTGGCAAGTAAGATTAAATCTTTCTGCTGAAGAAAATAAAAATTGATGTTATTGCCATATCCTTCTGAATTCGATATAACAATTGTAATTAATGCTCGTGGTTAATCATATAATAGTTCTACTACAATATTATTCCGTGTTGTAATAAAAAAATGGAAACAATTTAAAATAGTAAATGTTTCATTTTGCGTGACACATGCAATGTTTTTGCTGGACTCTAGAGCATAAATTTCATGGAGTAATAATAAGACACTAGCAAACAGAATCGTAGTCGGGGGAGTAGGATAGAATTGGCTGAGTGAGATGACTCTCGCGCTGTAACAACGTCAACAAACAATAATTCATTTCCTTTAATGAACACACCATTCAATTTCATTCAATTTCTCTCTGATAATCTTCTTTGAACGTCCATCGTCTTTCTTTAGTTATATTAGTCTCTCTCTCTCTCTCCCTCTCTCCCCCTCTCTCTCTCTCTCCCTCTCTCTCTCTCTCTCTCTCTCTCTCTCCCCCTCTCTCTTCCTATCTATCTCCTATCTCTCTCTCCCTCTCTCTCCCTCTCTCTCCCTCTCTCTCCTCCCTCTCTCTCTCCTCCCTCTCTCTCCTCCCTCTCTCTCTCCTCCCTCTCTCTCCTCTCTCTCTCTCCTCCCTCTCTCTCTCCTCCCTCTCTCTCTCCTCCCTCTCTCTCTCCTCCCTCTCTCCTCCCTCCCTCTCTCTCCTCGCTCTCTCCTCCCTCTCTCTCCTCCCTCTCTCTCCCTCTCTCCCTCTCCCCTCCTCTCTATCTCTCTATCTCCCTCTTTCTCCCTATCTATCTCTATCTATCTATAGATAGATAGATAGATAATTTGTGTTCACTTCCACTTCTTCAATTGCTCTGTTAATCGTATCTCTCCAGTATCTCTCTATCTCTCTATCAATCTTTTTATCTATTTTTTATCTTTCTATCTATCTTTCTATCTATCTATCTATCTGTCTTTCTTTCTATCTTTCATTTTTTCTTTCTATCTTTCTCTCTCTTTAGTTATTCTTTAATTATATTATAGTTAGTTATATTACCTTATTTACAGAATTAGCTGCCCCCGCGTTATACCCAATTGCAGCTTAAATAAATTTATCTTATCTTATCTTTCTAAACAATTTTCCTTGCGGCTATCCCTATGACAGTACTCCACAAACATTGTATATCAATGTCAGCGTACCTATTGTATCCAGTTTGCCCGATTCCCCTCGTAATTACATAGCTTATTCTGCGAAACATTATAAGCAGCGTCTGCTTTGCACTTGTAGTACAAAATACCATCAGTCTCGCTTCAGTTACATAAACGAACAGCATTTTAAACAAATTGCGTTCGAATGTCACGAACAGACGTGTTAATGAACAAAACCTATGAATCTTAATTGCAGCTGAATTAATTCGGTTGTGGATTTTGAATATCTCATATCATCACCACTATCATTTACGTGGAATTAATGAACGCTGTTTGCGGTGAGTTAGCTCATCATCGTAACACAAAAATACTCCGCGGTCAGTTGCATCAACCACCCTCTGCCGGATATTTTTTGCTACACGTATTTATGACGGACGTAAAATTAAATATCAATTTACTTTGTATTATTTGCTTTCCCGCCGCCCTCTCCTGGCGTTTCCGCATTTGTGAGTTTTGAAACCGCATATTTGTCGGATCCCACATTGCGGCCAGCGAGCGAAACTTCCTGTTACAGTTCAAACGAGCGGCGCCAGAGTGCGGCAGTGCTGGAAACCAACTCGGCCGCAGATGACGAGGCTCTTGACACCAACCCCGCCCCACCCCCAGCAAATGCAATCCACCAGTTATGGAACTGGACGCGTGGTGTTCTTAGAGGGTGTTCTTAGAACCCATAACCAAAAACAAAAAGGAAATTGGAGATATATTTTGGTCGCCAGAAACAAAGTCTGTAACAACCTGTAACAAGTATTGTACTGCAGCCTCCGGGTCAATGACCCCCATCTCGATCAGGTTTTTCGTCCAGTTTCCCTGATCCATGGAGCAAATGCTGAGATGGCCCCTTGTTTTGCTTCTGGACATAAATGTAACTTCATTATCTGTGCACGTCTTCTAGAATTCATTGGGAAATATAGTTATTCAAATTATCGTTTCCATGTTGGTGCGGCAGGAAGTATTATTCCTTGACGAAGGACATCATGGATAAAGGCCAAAAATTTTTTGCTTATTTATCCTTGAAAATAGATTTTATTACATGAGAGCTTTTTTTTTAATTTCCAAAACTCGTTAAGAATATGACAGTGTAGGGATCACAGAATTTTGAAAATGTGCACAGAATTCCCTTCTCCCCATAGCACGTCATACGCAGTTTCAACTGTTTTTTGACGTTAAATAAATAAATAAATCTCTTGAGGTAGGTGGGAGCGGAAAAATTGTAATTATAGCGAATCGGAGAGGGTGGCAAAAGGCTACGATGGTTGTGACGGTGAAGATGGTTTCGTGTCACGTGATTACACTTGTTAATTCTGGTAGTGTTTCGTTTTCCAGTGTGACTCTACTTTAATGTTTTACTTCGTGCAAAAGCATAGATTCAAAAGTGGGGTTATTTTGTTTACAGCATGTTGCTTCACGCTGTGGAAAAAATATGTACCAAGTTTTCAGTGCACTGCCCATCCCCACCTCCATTCTCTGCAGCATTTCCCTCCCTTCTGGCCCACTTTAAAAAATAATAATTATTATTATTAATATTGTTATTATTACAATCGTCTCCCATATTATTTTCAGTAGTATAGATAGTTTTTGCGACTTTCTCTCACAACCAATCTTTGTAAATGAGTTCTGTAAAGAAAGAAATATTCACGTAGACGTGACGAATTGCATTTTGACTTTAAAAATATGAATTTGCTTGTTCGACGCTTCTCGATTTTATCCCACCTGAGAGTGTACCTATCTGCTCGGTAATAACGTTAAATAATAATAGTTTGTATTGACAAGGGTGAATTGTATTGTTTTCAATTACAAGGAGATACATAGAACAAGTGACCGAGGATGAGAGGGTCTTGAAGAAAAATATATATTCCAGGCTTAATATGGAAATGGAAAAATAGGGAAGAGGGTGGGGTTTATTATGCGAGAGTTCTCACACGGGTACGCTAGTAATAATAATAATAATAATAATAATAATAATAATAATAATAATAATAATAATAATAATAATAATAATAAAATTAATAATAACAATAATAATAATAATAAAAATAACAACCCCGTATTAATGCACATTAGGAAATAGTAATCTCCGTTGTCACGTAGTCACGTTGTCACGTCAATTTCGAGTTGGCGAAAGCAGGGACTCAAAACTGCAGTTGATGTCTGTACGCGGTACCATGGCGAAACGAATATCTTTAAAATTCTGCAGTGTTGCTTAGTATGCACTTCATTTTAAATGGAACAATCATCATTATGATATATACAACTTTCGAGACAACATACTTACCTTCTAAATTTCAATAATATCGCGATCTTTTTTAGCCGATCCAGATTATTCGTCTACTGCTTCATGCCTCAGAACTAAATTGTTCGCAACTGGCCCTGTCCAAAGGTACACAGCAAAGGATTATTCAAATTATCGTTCTCCATCTTGTCGGGGCAGAAAGTATTATTCCTTCACAAAGGACATGATGAGGGATAAGAGCCCAAAATTATAACTGATTTATCCTTGAAAATAGATTTTATTACATCGAAACAAATGTTTTGTTAACAACCCTTGCAAAAACTACTAATTTTTTCTGTTTTCAGAATTCAACTAATTTATGGCTTAGGATAGGGATCGTAGAAACGTGCACAGAATTCACTTCTCCCCGTAGCACGTGACACAGTTTTTTAACTGTTTTCGAAGTTAAATAAATAGATAAATAAATAAATAAATAAATAAATAAATAAATAAATAAATAAATAAATAAATAAATAAATAAATAAATAAATAAATAAATAAATAAATAAATAAATAAATAAATAAATAAATCAATAAATAAATAAATAAATAAATAAATAAATAAATAAATAAATAAATAAATAAATAAATAAATAAATAAATAAATAAATAAATAAATAAATAAATAAATAAATAAATAAATAAATAAATAAATAAATAAATAAATAAATAAAAGGAAATATGTAAAACCTACTGGTGCATATACTGTAGAACCTCCTGATCCCAGTGGCCAGAATCCGAGGCGTGGGAGTCGCCGAAAAGAGGTCAGGAGCGGATGGCAGCGGCGGGGGCTATCGGCGGCGCTGCGGGTGACGAGACACGCGGAAGGAAATGCACGACGCCGGAAGAGAGCGCGGCCAGAGCGCGGCGGCGACGCCACCAGGGAAAGAATCCATTAGAACTCAGGAAAGGTCAGAGAGAACTTCTCGCCGCATTCGCCGACGGGATGGAACATATTCGGAAACATGAATCAACTTTGTTGAAAGAACTCGTGTAGTATATCCATAGATAGGAACCGGACGAGGAAAGTTCAGATACATCCGAATATATAAGGGGTCTCGGCTTCGTAGTCGTGAGGTACTGTGAACTCAGAAAATACAATTTTATTTTATTGCTTATTAAAATAAGTTTCACAACCTGAGGCACAGACATGAGTTTAGGCACAAGTGTAGTTGTATTACGCAGTGGAATGAACTGTGTAATGAAAAAAGATTATCCCCAATATTTGCTGTGCGAGAATTTCAAATTAGTTATTGCACAAGCGTAGGTGTGATTACTTCATCAAATATAGTTCATAGGAGCTCATTATTATTTAACAGTGAATGGGAATTGACAGTAAATGAAAACAATAGTACAATAATACTTTTAAATAAAGATCTTTATTTAGAGGTTTGGAATTTAAAAATTATATTTATATCAAAAAATAATTTTAGAGGATAATTTATTTAACTGATAATAGTATTACCTGAAATAAATAGATTTGATGTCTTTTTTAATGTTGTGCTTTAAAACCACCAGCAACAGAAGTCCCAATAACATCAAAATTACCCACTTGCTACGTACAGCTCGACGTGTCCCTGTTGACGTCGCTCTGCAATTTGCATTTACCACAATTATGCGTCGCGTACCAGACCAGATTCCTGAGAGGCAATTAGTGATAGTATCAGTGCTGGCGCTAACACGACAAGTAGAAACTGATAGTACGGATAAAGTTATATAATAAATTCTTGATAAACTTAATATTTTGAGGCTTATTAAAAGGACGGTAGATACGTTAGCCAGAAAGAAGTGTAATATTAATTTCGATACTTTGAAAATAATGTTAAAACAAAATTAATTACTATTTAATTACGAGGAAGATGACTCAAGTGTCTGTCTTAGCCACTTTGTGTTTTATTACATCTTTACAAGTCAAATTCTCGTTTCACCTCTCGTCGCCCTTACTCAAGTAAATGATCTCTGACCACACCTGCCAATTAGCGCGTCTACAGATAGATACCTTACCAAAACCCCCAATGCCATCCGATTACTCGGCTGCCACGTGCAGCTCGGCGTGCCCCAGTTGTCGCCCGGCGATCGGAATTTGCGGCGTCCGCGCTGTGACCGCTCCGTGACGGGTGGGGCAGAACTCTCGTGAGCCCCAGTGAGTCACTTCAAGCGGCGGTAAGAAGGATTGCAATTACGAGTATTATCGGAAGAGTCGGAGTATTGGTTTTGAAGCCTTTGAATCCGCGTTTATATTGAAGACTGAATGATTAAGAGTAAATGGAAAGGAAATTATGACTGGAATGTATCATGAAAACTTCTTGAGATTTTATTCCCTAAAACTATATTTTTAGAGTCATCTTTCTTTCGTTCTTTCTTTCTTTCTTTCTTTCTTTCTTTTTCTTTCTTTCTTTCTTTCTTTCTTTCTTTCTTTCTTTCTTTCTTTCTTTCTTTCTTTCTTTCTTTCCTTCTTTCTTTCTTTCTTTCTTTCTTTCTTTCTTTCTTTCCTTCTTTCTTTCTTTCTTTCTTTCTTTCTTTCTTTCTTTCTTTATTTATTTATTTATTTATTTATTTATTTATTTATTTATTTATTTATTTATTTATTTATTTATTTATTTATTTATTTATTTATTTATTTATTTATTTTTCTTTCCTTCTTCCTTACATTTGTACTTTCTTTCTTATTTTTTCATTCGTTCTTACTTTCTTACGTACTTTCTTTCTTTCTTCCTATATTTTTTCCTTCCTTTCTTTTTTCTTTCTTTATTCTTGCTTCCCTTTATTCCTTCTTTCTTTCTTCCAGCCTTCCTTCCTTCCTTTTTCTTTCTTACACTTTCGTTATTTTTCTTTTTTTCTTCCTTCCTTCCTTACTTCTTTCCCTCATCCTTTCCTTCCTTCATTCCTTCCAAGCTGGTGCAACAGATCAGCACGTCATCTCCCATCGCCGTCGCCAGTCAGCAGCGGCATCTCCAAAGGCGTCACCAATACTCACCTGCCACGTGCAGTTCGACACGTCGCGGCGTCCGCCGCCGGGCGACGTCACGTGGGTTGGCGGCGCCCACAAAGCGCCCCTCCGCGAGGTGCCTCAAGCGGTCGGCGACAGCCGCCGCGGCAGGCGCTGCGGGGGCGGCACGCGCCCACGGCGGGCGGGCGCGCGGGCGGGGCGACGCGGCGGCGAAGGTAGGGGCGAGGGCGGGCGCGCGGGCGGGCGCTCGGGGCGACGCGGCGTTGAGGGCGGGCGGGCGAGTGGGGCGGGCGTGCGCGCGGGCGGGGGCGGCGCGCGCGGGCGGGCGGGCGGGCGCGCTGGCGGGCGGGCGGGCGCGCGCTGGCGGGCGGGCGGGCGCGCGGGCGCGGGCGGGCGGGCGCGCGCGCTGGCGGGCGGGC
This sequence comes from Teleogryllus occipitalis, assembly GCA_011170035.1. Lineage (NCBI taxonomy): Eukaryota > Metazoa > Arthropoda > Insecta > Orthoptera > Gryllidae > Teleogryllus > Teleogryllus occipitalis. Next base: position 28,019 of record BLKR01007676.1, read on the forward strand.
GGGCGCGCTGGCGGGCGGGCGCGCTGGCGGGCGAGCGGGCGGGCGCGCGCTCGGGGCGACGCGGCGGCGAGGGTGGGCGCGCGGGCGGGCGGGCGGAAATTGCGAATTTGCACGCGGCGCTTCACACCGCTCGCGCTGGGGAAGCCGCGCAGGGCGGGGTGCCGCGCCTTGATGAGTTACAATATTGGTGGTTGGCGAATCGGAATCGACACAGCAGCGGCCTCAATCCGATGCAGCTCCAGCAAAACGAATGGATTGGGGCGAATGCGGATTTTCTTCTCCGAGGTTCCTCTCGTTTGGAAATTCGTTGGCTAATAACTTGACAGTGATTCAGAAAAACGTGTTCACTATTTAATTAGACATAGCTATTCAAAACCACAAGCTTCGTTTGTAAGGCGTACATTTGTAAGATAAAGATAAGATGAATTTATTTATACTGTAATTGGGTGCAACCCGGTGGCAGTTAATTACATAAATAGGATAATAAATGCCATGTAAATTATCTAATAATGGTAATAATAATGTTAAAATAATAATAATAATAATAATAATAATAATAATAATAATAATAATAATAATAATAATAATAATAATAATAATATAAAAACTGATGATTCTTAAAACATTAAATTACATGAAGAAAGAGAGAAGAAACTTCTATCATCTAAAGCCCCACTGACTGTTTATTCAATTAAGACCGCACTGCACAGTCCTCTTCACTTCACTTAACACTAAACACTGTCCTCTTCGTAACACTAAACACTGTCCTCTTCGTAACACTAAAAGCATTTCCTTTATTATTTCTCTGCTCAACAGTGCACGACACCTCACTTCACTGGATAACTTAATATACATAGTTAACGCCCTCTTAATCATAGAAATACCTTACATTAATTTCCTAAACTGTTGAGTGCTTCGAGGAAAGGATTCAAAGATTTTGCAGGCAATCTATTCCAATCCCTTATCGTTCGATTTGTGAAAGAGAATTCCCCGACATCCGTTCTCTGCGGTTTTAAATTTATTTTGTGCCTGCGATCCCCTTTTTTTTCAATTTATTGTTTTCCTTGATGATATATACTTAGCTCAGTTACATTAACTCTACATATGTTTGTTGACTTACTAACTAAACTAAAATTAATCTTACAACTAGCATTGCGATTGAGGAAACGTAATGGTCACCTCTAATCAGGGTTCATTTCGGAAAATTGTTGTAGGAATATTTGGAAAGGGTACTTATTTTTGATTCTTGTGGAATAGACGGGGTTTCTGGCTATATTGCATTCGGTTAAATTTGGTATCTGCATTAGGTTGGAGTAGAATTGGGTGGATAGGTATAGAATGTGCTGGGTTATGGGTTGGAGATTGAATTCTTTACGGAGCTTTGCATTCGATATGAACCATGGTGCGTTGGTAATCATCCATAGGAACTGATTTTGAATAATTTGGATTTTGTTAAGATTGGTTCTAGCTGCATTTAGGCATATTGGGCATGCATACTGTAGGAGGGGGCGATCCCTTCTACTGATGCACGTAGCAATACTTGCCCGCCGTTTAATTTCTTTCCAAGCTGCATGGCCGCTATAAGCCATACATGTACTCTGGCCTGTAACCCCTGCCCCCCCCCCGCCCCTGAACGCTATTACAAGAGAGAACGCTATTGAAATGAGATCAATTGTTGATTTTTGTTGGCAATTCTCTTCTCAATTTTCTGTTTGTTGATTTTTAGTTTGTATGTGTTTGCTGATTACTAATTAATATGTACTTTTTTCTTCATAATACTTCTCTCACATCCATGAAGCCATCTTCAAAATTCCAGAGAGAGAACATTAGGTCGCTACTAGGTCAACTCCAAAAACATTTCATGAGATTATGAAGTCTATAGGACTGCTGATATAAAAATGCGGATAGTTTAATTTACAATTAATTATTTACCGAACGAAAGTCGCGAATTCATTCCGTACTAATTGATTTTATTGTAAAATCAGACATTTTTCATGCATTTTTCAGAAGTAAGCATATCAGGAATGGAGACCGTACACTAATGAAAATTAAGTTTAAATTGTGTATTATTATTTTTTCACTTCTACTTTATTGCATTTTTATGTGGTTCCTTAATTGTGCCTAATACGTATTTAACAGATTCTTTCCTTTCGATTAACCTCTCAGTCAGTAATTAATCCCTGGAAGCTATAAATCACTATCACTTTCATTCGCCCACGCCACTAATTTATATTGGAGTGGAGAGCTCCGTTGTGCTTGTTGCCCTTCCCGTAATTGAGCTCGACACTTTCCCGAACGTTTGTACTTTGATCTGCTGTGAAACGCGGCGGGCGAGTGGGCTCCGTAGCCGCGACTGCAGCGCTTGTGGCGGCGAGTGGTCGAACTGCGGCGGCCGCTCAACAGGTGACAGCCGACGAGCGCTCTCGCACCCTTCCGTCACCCCGGCTGCACGCGAGGCTGTCCTGTGGCCACCGTTCCGCTGGCTTGCCCTTCCAACGAGCCTACTGTCAAGAACACAGTGACACGGACCATTGTAACTCGGTTGTAAAATGGTTGAACCGCTCTGTGACGCAAATATCATCAACGGGAATGACTCAGCGACAATGTTTGTTGCCGCTGGATCGGGAAGTACTAGGGTTCGAGTACCGACGGTGGAGGATTTTCGAGTTGCAAACCAGGAGCGGTGGCTTAGTGCATCAGCATCAGTGGCCGCGATTCGTTCAGTTGCATGTTGCTCACTGCAATCTGTTGGCACCAATACGTTCAGTCGAGCTGCGACGGCGCTGCACAGACTTTTCTAGTGCAGGAACATCACTTAACGGCAGTTAGGCGTGAAGCTGTTCATCATTAGCTGACGCTTGCACTCATTTAGTGCGAAAATCACCAGCCATGAGGTTTGTTCGCATCTGAAGAGCCGAAAACAAGGCGAAACTGGGATATCCAGCCATATCACCAACATGCATGTGGTGTGTGTGTCTGACCGAATATTTGTGCTGGTTCAGTGTAATACCCGAAAGGTCCCTGAGAAAGTAATTAACAACAATCAGCGTTTCGTCTTGTCGGACTCATCAGATAGGCTTTCATCGTATAACGCTATTGTTGATATCAAATGAAAGATCATATTTTATTTAAAAATCTCTATCTTCAATACTGTAGTCGTAGTAAGACTCAAAAGCAATTTTAACTTTTCCAATTTTTACAAATTCAGAAAACTAAATGAAAATCAGATCTGTACCATTTTTATAAGCGCACTTTTCTGTTTTCGTAGTGGTAAAAAAGAAGGAAACTTTTCAAGATATTTTTTAAATAAACTTTGAAAATGTCGGTACTAAACGGAAAATGTCGGTACCAACAAAAATCTAAACCTCAGTTTTCAATTCAAGGGGTCGCGACATTGTCCTGATCGATTGGGGATAATCAATTTCCATAAATTGATCATGCGTATGGTTTAGGTGCTAGTGTTGTTCACAGACAGACTGACGGGCAGACGTTTTGTCGTAAACCAATTAGGTATAAAGGCTCCACAAAACGTGGAATTTGACCATACGCTGTTTTAGAGGAAGTATTGTACTACATATAGGAGCAATAATTTTCCACTTTGTCGGAATTATGGTCCCACAATATGAGTTTTTTTACTAAAAATTGTCATATTCCAATGCAGCATTAAAATACTTTCTCTAATTTTTTAAAATGCTGTATTGAGTTTCGTATGTTTGTAAGCTTCTTCCTTACACTTGTTCCGACATTTTCTCATTTTTCCAACTCAAATATTTTCAAATATTTTTCTCTTCGCTGTTAAGGAGATTGTCTACTTAATTTCTGACCTACATGAAAATATTTCTACTTTTATGTCCTAGAACATTAAACTAGTACTTTTATTAGTAGCGTGTTTATTGCCCTCCACCATTTGATTAACAGTGTAATAATATTAGTAATCAATTATTATTATTATTATTATTATTATTATTATTATTATTATTATTATTATTATTATTATTATTATTATTATTATTATTATTATTATTATTTAAGAATACATGCTTCGTCGTCAATGGTAGTGCAAAACACCATTGAAAGAAATTCATATAAAATTTTCTTGTACAATTTTTCGTTAGACGAATGCCTCACAACCTCATTCCTTTGTACTTATATTGTCTTTTAAGGATAATAATAATGTACGTACATTTCAAAGTATTGTGAATTTTATTTTAAGTATAAACCGAGAAATTTAATTATATTAGTAATGTAAAGGTTTTTTATGTGTATAGCAAACGAAATGTTTAAGCCAATAAAATTTACATTCATTCATTTAGAGGAAGATCACTGCACCTTCCGAGTCACTACACTTACGGGACACTACCTTAGCAGTTGACGCGCCCGGAATCACTAATCAATCATAAAAATGCGAAAAATATTAGAGCAATTTATATATATATATATATATATATATATATATATATATATATATATATATATATATATATATATATATATATATATCAGGTTATCTTCAGAGGTATGAAACTCGGGCGCGGCGACTAGTGGTGTTTGATGGCGCGTCACGACGGGCGCGGGGCATTTGCGCTTCGCATCGATCACTAAACGGCGCCAGAGAGCTGAAATGCCACTCTGAAATGCCAATGCGATTATGCGCTCTGGCCCCTCGCTCTCGTGCCCTGACACCGCGCGACCGCCCCTGCTGGACCGTCCCTCGTCCTCAGCCTCGTCCTCGCTCGCCCTCTGCCGGACGCCCAGTCTTGCTAACTTGACTCACTTGACTGTCTCGCTGTTCGGACTCGTTCTCCTACCTCCCTCGCCTGACTCCCTCACCTGTCTCCCTCGCCTGTTCCCCTCACCTGTCCCTCTCGCCTGTCCCACTCGCTTGTCCCACTCGCTTGTCCCACTCGCCTGTCCCCATCGTCTGTCTCAATCGTCTGTACACCTCGCCTGTCCCCCTCGCCTGGCCCCCTCGCCTGTCCCACTCGCTTGTCCCACTCGCCTGTCCCACTCGTCTGTCCCACTCGTCTGTCCCACTCGCCTGTCCCACTCGCATGTCCCACTCGCATGTCCCACTCGCATGTCCCACTCGCATGTCCCACTCGC
>BLKR01007677.1:0-33116 GCA_011170035.1 Teleogryllus occipitalis
GGCAAGATCAATTGGGGAAAACTCCGTCAAATAGTTTAGACGCGAGAAATAATAGTAATAAATAAATAAAATTGTAATAAATATATGAGAAATTAAACCTTTCTGCTCTTGGGATACGATTTTTTCTGACAACTGCACTTCAGCTGCATCTAGACAATTTTCTCTCCTTCTTTCAAAGTTAGCTCTTCCTCGCGATGGTACAATAGTGGATGTTATTCGGTAAATACTTCGTGTATGTATAGGCCGACAATCACGTTACATCAGTTAACCGTTGCCTCAACAGCTGCGCTTATTACTCTCAAAGAACCGAAGAGAGGGGGAGAGAGAGGAGGTGAGAGAAGGGGAGAGAGAGGGGCAGAGAAAGAGTGGGGCAGAGGGAGAGAGGGGCAGAGGGAGAGAGGGGCAGAGGGAGAGAGGGGCAGAGGGAGAGAGGGCAGAGAGAGAGGGGGAGCAGAGGGGCAAGAGAGAGAGAGAGAGAGGGACAGAGAAGGGAGAGAGAGGAGACAGAGAGAGAGAGGCAAGAGAGAGAGAGAGAGAGAGACAGAGAGAGGAGACAGAGAGAGAGAGAGAGAAGAGAGAGAAGCAGAGAGAGAGAGGGGCAGAGAGAGAGAGAGGGGCAGAGAGAGAGAGAGAGGGGCAGGGGGAGAGGGAGAGAGACAAAAAGAAATAAAGAGAAAAAAGGGAGAAAGTGATTGATTGATTGTGATTTTGCAGTGTGAACTGCATAGGTCATTAGTTGACTAAGTGCTTTTTCCTCGGAAGGTGGCGGTGGTCTTCCCCTACAACATGTTGAGATCTGGCGCCGATTAGCGGGGTTTTCCCCAACCAGATATCCAGTGGTCCCGCTAGCTAGGCACCACTCCAGTCGGGAAAAGCTCTAACCACATGACTGGTCTCCCGGCATGTGTGGTAGTGTAGTGCATGTAAGTGTGTGCGCGCGCGCGTGTGTGTAAGTACGGGGTGAGGAGAGAACAAGGAAGAGGAAGGAAAGATCGCGCGCAGCCCGTGGCCCGTTTGTTAGGGCACTGCTCCGGCATTCGCTTGGTGTTGATCGGAGAAACCACGGAAAACGATCAGAGCAGCAGGCAGATTCTTCTCCAAACAGCGACTGAATTCGACCTAGCTGGCAAACTAGGGTAAAAGATCCTACCATCGTCGGGACTCGAACCTAGGAACGCCCGGTCAGAGGCACTGCAGTGTCATCAGTTGACGCCCTGAGCCTCCGCTCCCGGTAGGAGAGAGCGAGAAAGAAAGAGAGGAAGAAAGAAAGAGAGAAAGGAAAAAAGAGAAAAAGAAATAAAGATAGGAAAAATGAAAGAGAAAAAAAGAAAGAGATATGTAAAGAAAGAGAAAGAAAGAGGGGATAGAGAGAAAGAAAGAAAGAAAGAGAGGAAGAGAGAAAGAAAGAGACAAAGAAAGAAAGAGACAAAGAAAGAAAGAGACAAAGAAAGAAAGAGACAAAGAAAGAAAGAGACAAAGAAAGAAAGAGACAAAGAAAGAAAGAGACAAAGAAAGAAAGAGACAAAGAAAGAAAGAGACAAAGAAAGAAAGAGACAAAGAAAGAAAGAAAGAAAGAGACGAAAGAGAGAGACAATGAAAGAAGGAAAGAGGCAATGAAGGAAGGAAAGAGACAATGAAAGAAGGAAAGAGAAAAAGAAAGAAGGAAAGAGACAATGGAAGAAGGAAAGAAACAATGGAAGAAGGAAAGAGACAATGGAAGAAGGAAAGAGACAATGGAAGAAGGAAAGAGACAATGGAAGAAGGAAAGAGACAATGGAAGAAGGAAAGAGACAATGGAAGAAGGAAAGAAAGAAAGAAAGAGAGTGAAACAAGAGAAAGAGAGAGAGAGAAAGACAGAAAGAAACATAGAAAAAGAGAAAGAGAGAATGGATGTGAGTGCTTTTCCATGAGCAACAGTAGGTAAGAGACGTATTGTATGTTTTCTTTGCGCGACATATTGTAGTCACCAAACTCGTTCATTTTTTACTCATTTCCCCTGAAGAGCGAGATGCAATTAATTGGCCTATTTCGCTATTTCTCTTTGGGCCTTTACTTATTGATTTATTATGCTCCAATCGCATGACTTACATTCTATTTGAGTGTCTGTCTGAGTGTTTTTTGAAACACTGTCTTGCAGATTTTTTCTCTCGTCCTAGTTTCGCAAGTAACGATGTTGATCTTCACTGCCTGGGTGATATTGTAATGTCTGCTTGTCTCCAATACGCTGGGGACACTTAAATTTATTCCGAATCCGTTTATCCCCTCATTCTGTTGTTGTTGATATTTTGACAAAGTTCGTGGAGTCATATTCAACCATTCAGTTACATACTTGTATATTGATTAATGATTTAGAAATATATTTAGATATTTATTTAGTAAAAAAAAAGTAAAAATCTGTATGTGACGTATGGGGGAGAAAATCATCTGCACACGCTTTCTTGAATTGTTATTGATTTGTTAATTGATATAAATGATAATTGATATGAAAATGAGAAGTGATGTAAATGTTGTTAATCTTGATCTATTACAAGAAAAATATGTCAAAATACTCGACTTGTGAGATTATCGTTTGTAGCATAAGCGGTGATACGAAGAAAGAATGAAGTCATATGTTTGATGTAATATCAAGGAAGTGTTGTAGATAAATAAATATTGAGTAAAAATGTTATGGGCAAAAAATACACTTTAAGATACGCATTACTATTCAATGCAAATTTAGTCACATTCTTCAAAATATACTAAATACATAAATAAATTATTTACCTTTTTTAACATTTTGATTGCTCTCTGATTTTCCAAGTAGGACATCAATATTAGTTTTGAACTCTTACATTCTCTTTTTGCACTACTATTTTACACAGTGCACGGTTGATAGAAACTGTTTAAAATACCTTGAAGAAAACAGAACATTAACGTCTAGGCTTTTGTAAAATATTTCACAATTAGTTCTTAACCTTTATTTTTTGAACTTCTATTTTGAAGAGCGTCTAAAATTGGAATTATTTATCTTTTTGTCCACTTTTTTCTTACTTTTTGTTATTGGTATTCGCCGTAACAAGTTCAAGCACCCTTTTACGGCATATACACCTCCCATGTGAAAAAAATCGTTCGGTTCTTCTATAAAAAAAATGCGTTGGATTAATTCAATGTTTCGTATGTGGGAAGAAACCCTTCCAGTTCACAGTTAATCACATCATTTATTCTAACTCTAAAAATTGAATTAGCACTTACGTGAAAGGAAACGCTCTTTCTTTGTAATCTTGATCGCACATGACCACCTGGTATGAAAACTATGAATTACTCGCAACACAGTCTCTTTGTGCTATGTGGATATCCTTTCGAATCTTGACATGACAACTGTGAAAACATAATTATATTTTTCGTTCTTCGCACTAGTGCAAATGCCAACACTTGTCGGCATCAACGAAAACAATAAAAACTTTACTGCTATCATATTGCTTCATTTACATTTTTAACACTACCTGATGCTGGTACCTCCGCTTCCACAGAAAAACAAAATGCGATCGTTTCTTCGTGTTGTCCAGGTTTGCAGACACGTTACCAGCTTGATCGATGTCAGGAGAAAAAAAGCAAAATAATGTTGAAAAAGGCAGAAAAGGCAAAATACAAAATAGTAATCAGAAGCTACAATAATCAAAAATAGGTAAAATGAAAATCTACAACTCCAGAAGCACAAGTAAGTGATTTCCATTGTTAGAAGTCGTAAAATCGTACAAAAATAATAAAAAAGTCTTATTGCCAAACTTCCAAACACTACTTATCACATAATCGAAAGCCTTGAACATGAAGTTTATCACCCGGAGGAAAGCGTCTTTTGCATTTTCTCATCGACCATTCATTAATATGTGGCGATTCATGAGCCAGTGCGATTGCAACTGTGTAATGGTCATGTGCCACGCGATTGGCGCTCGAGTTGTGTGACGTAATAATGCCTCAAGGACATCAACTGTCACTAACACTAAGAGCATGGCGACACCACGATGGAAGCGGCGAAGATGCATGTCTGACGTGAAACGAGGGGTGTGGAGAAGGCACAACCGATAATCAAAATTTTAGAGTACGAGTAATGGAGCGAATTTTTCTACGCTGGTCAACGATAAATTACCTACTAATGAAGCATGTTACTAACTTGAGAACGTGACAGCACACAAGCTCTTTAACACATTGGGAATAAAACGAAAAATAATAAAAACAAACAGATGAGGGATAATTATTATTTGGAAAAATAACTATGACTAATTGAATAATATACGGGCACCACAACAGCCTGCTTTCCCCTCTTATATATGACTCCTTGCGTATTTTTCCTGGAATATTTTCCTGAGTTCTACTTTTTCCAGAGTGTTTTAAGATGGCATTTCAAAATTCATTTTTAGTTATTTTATTTCTTAACTGCAGTGTTTAATAATTTTTTTTGTATACATGCACGAGTGTGATTTTTTCCTTCGTTTCAAGGCACGACCCAACATTCGTAATAGAAAAATAGTACGTTATGGCACAAGAAAGAAAAACAGTATTCATGAATACTGTTCACAGAGTTTGAATTAAACAGTTTGTGAATGAATGAGTTGAATTGAATATTCAAGAGTAAAGCAGACATTTGTGTAAATAAGTAGATTATTTCAATCAGTAAAAATTCTACTTGCAAATTCGAATTTATAAGAAGGGTGTAAAAGGTGGTATCACAAAAAGGACTGAACATCACACAGCCGGGAACTGGGAACTTGGCCAATTATAAACCTCGACTAACACTTATGTTTACAAAGTCCAAACGCAGTTATTTGCTCTCTACATGTCTACTGACGTTTACAGACATAACATCTCCTGCAACATTTTTATATTTTTGGATTTACTTTGCTATGGTCTCGTACCGGTTGTTCGGATTCGTTGTAGATGGTTGATTACTATGGACGTACGTTCTTATTTATTTAAATGAATAGCAAAAAAAATGAAAGAAATGAGCAGTTTGAAAATTAATGAAATATTTACGTAATTATTTTATTATTTATGATTCTTTTACACACAACCTTTCGTTCACTCATTTTCAATCCTTTGGGGATATATTACAATAATTTCCGAAGCAGTATGCTATATTTAATTGTAATTTCAGTTATGTTATGGTATTAAAATTTAATAAACAATTAACTTTATTCAAAACTGTGAGATTTAATATTTACGCAAGTACAATTTATAAACACCTTAAATAGAATAGATTAACAGATCGGCAATAACGGGCTAGAGTGTACGTAATCATGAACACACTTGCGGTATTGAGGCGTCTGAATGTAATCTAAGCTGCTCGTAAATAGAAAGAAAAACGAAGATGCATTTAATATTTAGATGCTTGATCTGAAAAGAATTTCTTGAATTATGTGTACAACTGGTTTCTCACTACGTACAACTCTTTCATTTTGTAAACACTGTGTATAAGTTTCAGTGTCATAATGAACTCTGGAACACCACCGGTGCAATTCTTTGGCGATGGCAAAACGGCTGACAAATGGTAATGGCGAGGCAAAAGCTGAATAAATTCTCGTTACTACACGCGTGCACGCGTGCGTTTATCTAGCACTAGAGCTCTTTGAATTTACGAGCTGCATCTACTAATTTACTGCCGGCCCCTCCCTGCCCGCACACCGGCCGGTGGTGGGTGCCAGCGGCGGATTACGCTGGACGTGGAGGAGCGGAATGTGCGGTGCATTGGCGTAGAAATTATACAGCAGGTCGCAGAATAAGTGCTGCGATCTACTAGGGCACGTCGCGAGGCCAAGATAATCTGACAATAATAATAATAACAATAATAATAATAATAATAATAATAATAATAATAATAATAATAATAATAATGTCCTATAATTCTATGATTAATGGTGCTAGAAGACCACACACTTTCTCGCAGTAATTCTAAATTTGCAATTTTCAAGCTAAATGTAATTTTTACATGTCTCTATCAATTTGGAGACTACACGGTTTTGGGTTCCCTAATACCGAAAAAGGGGTGTTTTGAAAACGTCCCTCCGTTCATCTGTCTCTGTACCGGTCTTGTGTGTCACGGTCTCTGTCGGTCTGTCGGTCCGTCGGTCCGTCAGTCCGTCGGTCCGTCGGTCCGTCGGTCCGTCGGTCCGTCGGTCCGTCGGTCCGTCGGTCCGTCCGTATAGGTCTCAATGTACTATATAATATGGCTATATCGCCATTTTCCTCTATTTGTTTGATCAAAAATTGCTCAATTTTAATTTTTTTTCATTACTAGAGTAGTCGCTCAAATCAGTACGTTCAGCGACAAAGAGATCAACATCAATAGTAGAAATATATAGAATAAAATACACTCACATTTAATCTGCTCGATGAGAAATATGAATACTTAATTTAAATATGATTAAGAAAATCTTTATCATATTTTATGTGCTCAATATAAAAATGCTCAATATATAAAGATCTTAGAGTGTCATATCACAATGATTAATTATCATTTCTCAATTGTTTGGTTAATATAAACTCTGAATGATCTAAAACTCTGTGTTACTTTATTTCATCAATTATGAAATTACGGGCATTCATTATAAATGAATAGTTAAAGCTAAATTCCACAAAAACGAATAAACTACATCATAAACACTAAACACCTTATTATATCTGTAACACGTGAAGCCTCACTTGATACAGCTTGTTTTGCATATATTTGTGTGTTCTGTTGTCTCAATTATTTTGTATTTTATGTTATTGTAATATTTTTTATTGAGTGTTTTTATGTTACTGTATATTTGTATTCATTGTGTTATTTATATTGTATCTTATGCTATCTGTTCTATCCGAAGTTATTTGTAAGCTATTTATAAGAAGTTATTTGTGAAGTGAATATAATCGACAATTTGTAACAGGTTAATCCAGTGAACAAATTACTAATTAAATTTATAATTGAAATTGAAATATATTGCACCTATTTCACGCAATATTGTCCGAAATCTACTAAACTTTTTGCCAGATGCTTTTTGCCACATGGCCAGATGATGTTCACGATTATACATTCTTGACCAGTGTTTTTATAACATAGATAAATTTTCATTACAATGCTTACTGATTGTTGATAATGTGTTTTCAACAAACCTGGACAATATAATTTTGAAAAAGACTCCAAGGAGGTTTGAAACATCAAGAAATAAATAGTTAGAAAAATATTTTAGTTTCATTTATTAAGGTCAGAAAATCAATACAATTAAGTGAAAACTACTTTCATGTATGCTTCGGTTTTATTCAAAAATTACAGAAATGTATTTTTTAAGTATCATTAACGCGTTTAATATTTTGATTATTACCGATTTGTATGCATTATTGCATTTGTGAGTAAAATTGCTTTAAATAATTTTTCTGAAGATTCTGGAAAATGCAGAAGTTTAGCGTGATAATAATCTTCAAAATGCGCACTTTCAGAAATGCTCACTCAACATTTTCTTGAAAATGGCTCTAATTTTTTCAAGGGATATCTTCATATAGGACGACATTTTATTCCATAATATTCTTAAAATCATGTTTCAGCCCCACCATTAAGGAATCGAAAAATTGAGAAAATGCAAAAAAAATGTAGTTTAAGCGGCCGTGAATGGCAGCCGGGATGAGGATGGGGAAAACACGAAAAACTAGCCCAGACCTAATAAATTTGGAAGAAACTATTAGTCTAAAACCAACTACGAGAAAGTCAGTGTGATTAAGTAGCACCACTAGTTCTTCAGTATTCAGATACGATTTTTCCAGATAAGTGAAAACTCACATAAATAAAATATACCGTCTTTTGCGGTTAGGTGCAGAGTTCGAACTCCATGAAGGGTTATAGCAAAGTAGTTGGGCACTTGCACGTAGTAGATATCGATCGATCGATCGATTGATTGACTGATCTGAGTCTTTCTGGGCGCGTCATCTTCTAAGGTCATTCGTCCTGTAAGTTTACCGCAATTTCATATTGCGGGAGGTGGCGGTGATGGTGAGATTCGTTGCTGACCGATGTATCTGCTTGCGTGGTTTTCCCAACCAGGACTCTCCCACCAGCGGGCCACCTCCCCAGCCGGGACAAGCTCTAGGCTGCCGACCGGTCTCCCGGCATATGTGGCAGTGTAGTGCATGAAAGTAAAAGTGTGTGTAAGTAAGGCGTGAGGATAGGTCAAGGAAAGGGAAGAAAAAATCGCGTGCGGACCGTGGCCCGTTTATTAGGATACTGTTACGGCATTCCCCTGTGTTTATAGGAGAAACCACGACCCACCTCTCAACCTAGAGCCTAAGTATCTGCCACTGTGGGGACTCAAACACTAGGACCTCTTGATCTTAGTTGGTCAGCCTACTCGCTTTCCACGACGTTACCCCGGGGTCGATTCCCGGTCGGGCAAGATAATAATGTGCGTTTTCCTTGAAATGTCCCAGTATATGTCGCTGTGTGACGATAAAAAAACTCGCGTCTCAGGTGGAGAAAACCAGAATACGGCGTGGGGATGTTTTCATGCTAACTGCACGTACCCCCTTAACCCATGGCTGCGAGGCCGGGACGCTGCTGGTAGGCCGTAACCCGTGCACGGGCTGTCGCGCCAATAAAAAAAGTCAGACTATGCTGTTGTAATAACGCTAGGTACAGGTCGCCTATGTAATCTAGGGTTAAGAAGAAGAACAATGATTATGATGATGACGATTTACCGGGAGCGGTGGATCAGTGCATCAACTGATGTCATTGCAGCGCCTCTGACCGGGAGATCCTAGTTTCGAGTCCCGATGGCGGCTGGATTTTCGACACTAGCTTTTCAGCTAGGTCGAGTTCAATCGCTGTCTGGAGGAGAATTCTAGTGGCCGGCTACTCTGATCTGATCTTTTCCGTGGTTTTACCTATCAACACCAGGCGAATGCCGCAACAGTACTCTACCAAACGGGCCGCGGACCGCGCGCGATCTGTCCTTGCTCTTCCTTGTCCTATCCTCTCCCCTTACACACACGCACTTTCAGTAACATGTACTACACTACCACATATTACGGGAGACCGGTCGGAAGCTTAGAGCTTGTCCCGGCTGGGGCGCTGCCCCGCTGGTGGGAGAGTCCTGGTTAGGGGGAAACCCCACTAGCCGACGGTAGGTCGACGCCGGATCTCGCCATCCATCGAGGTAAGATCACCGCCATATCTCGAGGAAAAAACATGCACTACACTTACAGGACTAATGACTTAAGCTGTTGACGCGTCTAACCAACCAACCAACCAACCATCTTACAGGACTAGTAACCATAGTAGTTGACGCGAATATCAATCAATCAATCATGATGACGATTATGATGCGTTGGGTACACCGGAGGGAGAGAAGGACTCCGGGTGGTGCAGACCACTGCGCGCCAGCGAGAGTGCGTTTCGCGGTTGGCGCCAAACGCGCTGCGCCATCCGTCACGGCGCCAACCGCCGCAAGTGCGTGCGGAAAGTACCCCGAAGACGGCGAGTGCTCGGCGGAATGTTGATTCACGGGTCGGTGCCGACCCCTTGATCATTCCATCCATTTTTATAGCGGCGTCCGTTGAGCGCGTGAGTCACCGCGTGCCTGCAGTATTTTTCGTGGTGTTGCGCAATCCGGTTCTGAGGTTAATGTGGGCGATGCTGCAAAAAAGGAGTTGAATGCGAAGCTCTAGGAAGTTGGAGAATGTTGCGGTGTAAAAGAAAAGAATTCCATTGACGCCAGTTGAATGGGAACTGCTTTCGTTGTAAATGTGGCCAGGTTTTTTTTACAAAAAAATGTCGTTATAGTAAGTCAAATATTTGTTCAAATGTTTCAAAATGCATACCTTTCAACGTATTTGAACCTCAAAGCTTTTTGTAGATTAATTAGCACCATAAATGCCCGCAAAAGCTCCAGCAATATGGTTTTGAATGTAGACGTAATCTACGATGTCGCTTAGAACGGTTGCACACTTGCAGCTTCGTTATAATGAATTTTCTTGAAAATATGATCAACAAATTTATATGCTAGCTGTACTCATTGCGGAGAAATAGTTATTTTACTTCTGTTCTGTTTCTATTCGAACTTTATCTCATACACTCCTCTTCTTGTTCTCTTTCTCGTGATTTATCATCTAGTGAAATAAAACCACCCAATGGTCTGAAATTATCGAACAATTGATATGGGAAGAAACAAAATGCCCATCATGAGCCTGATCACGGTTTCTATAGGTCAATATGTTTCACCGGAATTTCATGGATCTTGGAAAACTCCGCTGTAAGTTGTGCAGCAGAAAAGAGACCTCAAATGAATGGGGCAATGGAAAACAGAAGAAGAAAATGAAAAATTCTTGAAAATGGCAAAAAAAGTATTAGGTGAGCATTAAAAGTATTTTTTCATATGATACATTAATGTGTCTGTCTGTTCTTGGTGCGACAGCCAGCGTACGGACCATGGCCTACAAGCAGCGACCCGGCCTCGCGGCGATGGGTTAAGGGGCGTACGTGTGGTTAGCACGAAGACATCCCCACGCCGTATTCTGGTCTTCTCAATCTGAGAAGCGAGTCTTTTTATCGTCACAGAGCATCATATACTGGGACATTGCAAGGAAAACGATCGTTATTATCGTACCCGACCAAGAATCGAACCCGGGCTCGCGTCATGGAAAGCGAGCGCGCTGATTAATGAACTAAACCGCAAGGCCAAATAATGTGTAGTTGTGCAATTTACTAATAATACTATGTAGATATTAATGGACAGAGACGGCAAAGAAGACAATGATGATAATGATGACAGCGGGGAAGATGATGGTGATGATGACGAAGACGACGACGACGGGGAAGACTAGTACAGCGAAAAAGAAGAAGAATATGACGAAAAAATATGACTGAGTAGAAGAAAGACGATGACGAAGAGGGCGAAGACAAAGATGACAATGACCAACACGAAAATGAATACATGACATCACAGAAAATGATGAAGGGAAAGAAGAGGAGACGGCAACGAAGAAAACTTGCCTTGATTCTGGCTCTTGAATGTCTCACTGACCTCTTGGTTGCTTCACCACTTCTCGTACATTCCATTGTATTCCCTGATGATCCATCGTCCTCCCAGATGTTCACATCATTCTTCGACGTTTCATCGTCCTGTCAGTTATCCCAATTTGCTTTATCTTCCCATCTTTCTAACAGATGTATCATCATCAACGTTGCATTGTCGTCTCAGATACCCAATCTTTCGTTTATGTTTGATCGTCCCAGGCGTCTAAAATTATTACTTATTCCGTTTCTCTACATTTCTCCGAAGTCTCATCGTCCCTCCAGCTATTCAATGTCTCTTTGATGATCTCTTTCCGTTCCAGTTATCTTATTTTTCCAGGACAGTATAGCGCCCTCAGATGCCCCATCTTTCTTTTGACATCGCATCGTTCTCCAGCTATGCCATCTTTCTCTGACATTGCATTGTCCTCCCAGACGTCCGATTTTTTTTGACATCCCACCGTCATCTTCGATAACCCACCCCTCTCCGATATCCTATCGTCCTCTTATATGTTCTATCCTTCTTCGATATCCCATCAACCTCTTGCTTATATTTTTTCGATATCCCGTTTCTTCCTAGATGCCCCAATTTTTCTCTGACATCCCTCCGTGCTTCTAGATGCTCCATCTTTCTCTCACATCCCACCGCTCTCTCATCCCTCTCCTGCATTGAAGCGTCCTTCCAAATCTTTCATTTAAATTCAACATCCTACCGTCCTCTCAGATAGCCCAAACTTCCACGTCCTGTAGTAACTTCAAATGTCGCAACATTCACCAGCATCATATCCTTCTCCTAGTTATCTCATCCTTCTCAGACATTCCGCCGTGCTCTTAGATATTTCATCCTTCTCCAACATCGCACCGTCCTCTGAGATATATCGTCCTTCTCCAACATCATGCTGACCTCTACGATGTTCCATTTTCCTTCGACCTCCTATTGTCCTCTTTACAAATATATCAACCTTCTCCTACAGTCATCTGAGATATCCCATCTTTCTCAGCTATTCCATTATCGTTCTATTGAGAAATACTATCGCCCTCCTAGTTATATCTTTGTTTTCCTACATTCCAACGTCGTCCTAGATATCTCATCCTTCTCCGGCATCTCATCGTCCCCTCAGATGTTCCAACCGACTACGACATCTCATTGTCTTCCCAGATGACTCATCTTTCTCCAACATCCCATTGTCCTCCCACCTGTGTCATCATTCTCCGACATCTCATCGTCATCCAAGATGTCCCAACTTCCTCCGTCAACGCACCGACCTCCCAAATGTCACCACTTCCTCCGACATCTTATCGCTGTCTCAAATGTACCAACTTCCTCCGACATCCTATCGTTCGCTCAATGTCCCATCTTTCTCCGACATTCCATCGTTCTTTAAGATTTCCAAACTTCCTCCGATATCTCACCGTCCTCTCAGATGTCAAAACTTACTCCAGCATCCTACTGTGCTCTCCGATGTGCTTCGATGTGCTCCGATGTGCTTTGACATCTCCCCGTCCTCCCAGATGTTCCATGTCCTCTCAGATGTCTCAACTTCCTCCGACATTCCACTGTCCTTCCAGATGTCCCAACTACCTGCCACATTCCATCGCCCTTCCAGATATCCCAACTTTCTCCAACATCTCACCGTCCTCCCAGATGTCCCAACTTCCTCCGACATTTCACCGTAGTCTCAGATGTCCCAAATTCCTCCGACATCTCACCGTTCTCCCAGATGTCCCAACTTCCTCCGATGTCTCACCTTAGTCTCAGATGTCCCAACTTTCTCCGACATCTCACCGTCTTCCCAGATGTCCCAACTTCCTCCGACATTGCTCTGTCCTCCCAGATGTACCAACTTTCTCCGACATCCTATCGCCCACTCAGATGTCCCAACGTCGATATCCCATCGTCCTTCCAGAAGTCCCAACTTCCTCCGACATCTCACCGTCCTCCCAAATGTCCCAACTTCCTCCAACATCTCACCGTCCTCCCAGATATCCCAACTTCCTCCGACATCTCTCCGTCCTCCCAGATGTCCAATCGTCCTCTCAAATGTCGCAACTTCTTCCGACCTCCCACCGTCGTCTCAGAAATCCCAACTTACTCAGACATCCCGCCGTCGTCTCAGATGTCCCAACTTCCTCCGACATCTCACCGTCCTCCCGAATGTCCCAACTTCCTCCGACATCTCTCCGTCCTCCCAGATGTTCAATCGTCCTCCCAGATGTCCCAACTTCCTCCGACATCTCTCCATCTTCCCAGATGTCCAATCGTCCTCTCAGATGTCCCTCCTTCCGACATCCCACCGTCGTCTCAGAAGTCCCAACTTTCTCCAACATCCCACCGCCCACTCAGATGCCTCAACGTCGACATCCCATCGTCACCTGAGAAGTCCCTCCCACGGCGTCGTTCGTGGAGACCCGCGATTGCGCCGACTGCTTGGCGTCGAGCGGCGCGACGCGTCGGCGGTCGCGCGCCGCCACCAGACACATTGCTAGTACTCCCAGATGCTTCAACGTCCTCCGACATTGCTCTGTCCTCCCAGATGTACCAACTTTCTCCGACATCCTATCACTCTCTCAGATGTCCCAACGTCGATATCCCCTCGTTCTCTCAGAAGTAACCACTTACTCAGACATTCCACCGTCCTCTCTGATGTCCCGACTTCCTCCGACATCCCACCGTCCTCCCACATGTCCCAACTTCCTCAGACATCTCACCGTCCTCCCAGATGTTCCAACTGCCTCCGATATCCCTCCGTCCTCCCAGATGTCAAATCGTCCTCTCACCTTCTTCCGACATCCCACCGTCCTCTCAGAAATCCCAACTTACTCAGACATCCCACCGTCCTCTCAGAAATCCCAACTTTTTGCGGCATCCCACCGCCCACTCAGATGCCTCAACGTCGACATCCCATCGTCATCTGAGAAGTCCCTCCCACCTCGTCGTTCGTGCAGACCCGCGATTGCGCCGACTGCTTGGCGTCGAGCGGCGCGACGCGTCGGCGGACGCGCGCCGCCACCAGACACATTGCGCCCACCGGCCGCCGCGTTGCTCTCCTTCATTTATTTTTTAATGCGCGCGCTCGAGTGCGCCCGCGCGCGCGCGCGCGCGAGGGGGTTCGGGGCCCCGGGTGGGGGGCAACTTGGCCCGGCCGCGCGATCCGTACATCACCAGCCCCGCACGGGAAGGCGCTTTGAAGTGCCTGATGAACAGCGGCGGCGCTGCGAAGGGGCGCTATCTCAGACCCTGCGAGCGGGAGAGCGCCCCTAATGGACGGTGGCCGCCGTGTGAGTCACCTGGAGACCACGTGTGCGAGAGATGCCGCTGTGGTGGTGCTCTTACTTTCGCAGTGCGTTACTTCCAGGCAGTGGGGAGGTTGATTTAGGAAACAGTATAGGAGATTGATTTGGGAAACAGTATGGAAGATTGATTTAGTTTGATCAATGATTCTGGGTACGTCAACTGCTAAGGTCAGAAATAGGGGCGGATTTTAATGAAATGCCATTTATTTTATTTTCACTTCACAAACTTCCGTGTACTATAGGTTGATTGATTTTTTCGTGTTTCCGGACGTGTCAACTGCTTTGATCATTAGTCCCGTTAGTGTAGTGTATGTTATTTTATCTGGAGATGGAGGTGATCTTCCCCCGCCTGGTGGATGGCAAGATCCGGCGCCGACGTACCGTCGGCTAGTGGGGTTTCCCGCTAACCAGGATCTCCCACCAACGGAGCACCGCCCCAGCCGGGACAAGCTCTAAGCTCCCGACCGGTCTCCCAGGATATGTGGTAGTGTAGTGCATGTTAGTGTAAGTGTGTGTGTAAGGTGAGAGGATAGGACAAGGAAGAGGAAGGACAGATCGCGCGCGGTCCGTGATCCGTTTGGTAGGGTACTGCTCCGGCATCCGACTGGTATTGATCGGAGAAACCACGGAAAACTACCGATCAGAGCAGCCGACCGCTAGAATTCTCCTCCAGAAAGCGACTGAATTCGACCTAGCTGAAAATCTAGTGTCGAAAATCCTGCCACTGTAAGGACTCGAACCTAGGACCTCCCGGTCCCAGACGCTGCAGAGTAGTATAGAAATAAATGTTATGTTATAACAGAAGGAAATACCATTTTATGTCAATTTTTTGGACTTTTTCGTTGATTTTGGCTAATAAGTCTTTTTTGTTGTATTTTCCCATAATTTTTAATGCATGCACAGGAAGGCCCTTTGAAGTGGCTGGCGAACAGCGGTTGCTACGAAGGGGTGCTATCTCTATCCCTGAAAGTGGGAGAACTCCCCTGATGTACATGTAGTACATTGCCACACATGCCGGATGACCGGTCGCGAGATTAGAGTTTGTTATGGAAAACTCCGGTAGAAGATGGTGGGTCAGCTCCCGATCTCGCCATCCAGCAGGGGAGGATCACCGACACCTTCCGCAGAGAAAAAATATGCTCTCACTTACGGGAATTATGGCCTTGCAGTTAACGCGTCAGGAATGCCTAACAATCAATCAACTATTAAGTGTATGTGAAATGGGATAGGATTTGACAAGGAAGAGAAATGAAACATCTCTTGCGGTTCGTACCCCGTTTGTTAGGAAACCGCTCCGGCATTCTGGTATTTATTCGAGAAAACTCGAATAATTACGCATCAAAGCAGCCGGTAGCTAGGTTTATCCCCGGGACATTGACTAAATTATATTTATTTAATAGCTAGAATTGAAAATCCGTCACCGTCAGAACTCGAACCCATGAACCTTGGGGTCAAAATGGTAGAGACGGTGGCAATGCTGTCTCTTAGCTAAATTCGTAGATACATTTAATTCTATATAATATTATATAAATATTGGTTCAAGTTTCAATGTTCTAGCATGTACAGAAACGCGTCAATTACGCGTAGTACTTCAGTTGGCATGGAGAAGTAGTACACGAAAAAACCGTAAGATACCGAAGTGTAGAATGCGCTTGACTGTGAACGTGTATAACTTACACTTACATGCACAACACTACCACACGTGTCGCGAAGCCAGTTCAG
This sequence comes from Teleogryllus occipitalis, assembly GCA_011170035.1. Lineage (NCBI taxonomy): Eukaryota > Metazoa > Arthropoda > Insecta > Orthoptera > Gryllidae > Teleogryllus > Teleogryllus occipitalis. Next base: position 16,028 of record BLKR01007677.1, read on the forward strand.
AGCTGAAAACTTGTCCCAGCTAGGGCGGTGCTTATGAAGGACGAATCCACTATCCGAAATGTAGGGCAGCTCCGGATATCACCCAGCGCGGGAGTAACACCGCTAGCTGGAGGCATAAAACATTCACAACCCTTAGGGGAATAATAACCTTAACTTTTGATGTATCTAGTAACACCAATTAATCAATCAGTTCTGGATCTGACTATCCTGAGGGGGAACACCACTACCGAAATAAAAACACTCACTACTCTAACGAGACAAATGACCATTGAAGTTTCTGTGCTCGGAAACAATCAACACAGCAACAGAGTGTGTAACTGAGTCATGTGTGATAAGCCTAGAACCCCGGGTTTAGGTTGAATGCAAAAATCGGCATCCAGCGTTAGTAATAATGGCATTGTTTGCAAAATCGGAAGTCAAACAATATGCGTAGTTACGACAATCGATCAACAAAGTGTAACATTCCATGCTTGGTGTCATAGCTCTGTACTGAAGGACACGGCCCCGAACACATTATATGCAAAAGGGCTAGAGAGGGCATTGATAGCCGTGATCTTCTAGAAGGGCGCAAGGAATTACTCTCTGAAAAGATATTGAAGCATACACGTGTAAGCGGTTGGTGAGGTGCGAACAGTTTTTCAGTATAGGCTGGGGTATTATTGAAATGATAGTGAGGCGGGAATTTATAATTAGTGTTAAAATAGTAGTATGGAATTTTAATTGTAGATTCTACTAATGTAGAAGTTGGAAGTTTGAATTAAAATAGACTCCCGTTTTTCAAAGGGATATACATAAGAGTAGGAAGGATTTTAAATGGAAGGATTTTTCAATGAGTAGCTAAAGAGTATGAGCTGAAGTCGCGAGTATGTGTTTGAAACGAAACATCAGTCTTAAACACAGACAGTCTTAATAGTAAATCTAATTAAAACCAAATCGTTGAGAACATTCTGGAACATTTTTAATTTATTTGAAAGATAGCAAAGAGTAGGAATATCAAGGATACCACGGGCAACATTATGCTGATTGTCCAAGAAGCCATCTAACTAGTTATTGTACTAAGCTTACGAACTGTATTCAAACCTATACGGTATTTAAATGTTCTATATAAAAAAGTAATTTTCATGAGCTCAATAGAATTGTAATCAAAATAAATGTTGCATTTTATTGTTGAGAAAAGCTGATAATTTATTTTAGTTGCCATCAATCTAATAATTGGTTTCAATCAATAGAACTTCCAGGAATCGTGATTCTGTATAGAATTACATATCCACATACAACAGGGAAGGAGTAATATGTAGTACGTTGAACCCATGGTTAAATTGGAAGTAAATTTAATATATTAATGTTAACATTGAGAGACTTTGTGAGCATAGCAGGGCAACGGTAGAAATAATAATATTAACAATAGCAGTGGAAGTAATCCCTATCATAGAATTAGATGTTTGTTGAAGTAGTACCTACAATAGTCAAAATAATAGGAGAGACCAAAAGTAGTTCACACAAGGTACAAGAAAGAGAACTACAAAATAATTAAAATATCACATATAAATGACCATCATATTTATTTTACAGTTGTTAGTATTCAGGGAGCTTAGGTTGCCAAAGAAAAGGTCGCTCATGTATGGAAATATAAGCGGATAGCAGTATGACGCTACGTCACTAGTACACAATCTTTGATTCAAATTTTTGGAAACAATTCGAAGTAGATACAGAATGAGTAAATACAATGTAGAAAGTAAATAGCATCGCGTAGTCCTCTTGATATCACAATTTCCGCAACTGTGTTCCAGAACGCTTCGCCATACTTGAAACAGCATTTTTTCTTCCAATGACTTCGCCCATTTAGATCCACAGCCTACCTTCCGCGTTCCCACATCACTGCCGGAGTCTTTCTTATCGCCTGGCTCTCTGTATGGCAGTGGGGGCAGAATGAGGAGGAAAGGAACGTGTGAGGTCCGTGACCCGCTGTTTCGTGTACTGCCCCAGCATTTGGCCTGCTGAGATGGCTCAAGGAAACAACTGTCGCTCTGCAGCGATTCTGACCGGAAGGTCCCAGGTTTCGATGGCGGATATTTGCTACGAACTAGATGGCTAGGTTGAACTCAACTGCAGTCTGGAGGAGAATTCTAGCGGATGACTGCTCTGCCTGGTAGTTGTTCGTGGATCCTCCTGATTGGTAGTTTTGTCCGATCAACACCAGGTGAATGCCCAATGCCGTAACAAATGGGGTGCAAACGGCACGAGATGTATCTTTCCTGATCCTTGTCCTATCGTTTCCCCTTGCACACACAAACACACACACACACACACACTTTCTTGCAATACACTGCCACACTTGTCTGAAGACCATTGGTGAGAAGTGGAAAACCCCTAAATTCACCGTTGGTTGGTTGGTTGGTTGTGATTCCGGGCGCGTCAACTACAGCGGCCAATAGTCCCGTAAGTGTAGTGAATTTTTCATCAGGAGATAGGGGTGTTCTTCCCCAACTGGATTTGAGATTCAGCGCCGACATACCATCGGCTAGCGGGGTTCTCCCCAACCAGGTATCTCCCACCAGCAGGGTACCGCACCAGCCGGGACACGCTCTAAGCTCCCAACTGGCCTCCCGGAATGAGTGGTAGAGTAGTGCATGTTAGTGTGTGAGTGGGTGTGGGTGTGTGTAAGGGGAGAGGATAGGACAAGAATGAGGTAGGGAAGATCGCGCGCGGTCCGGGGCCTGTTTGTTAGGGTACTGCTCCAGCATTTGCCTGGGTGTTGATCGGAGAAACCACGGAAAACTATCGATCAGAGCAGCGTGCCTCTAGGATTTTCCCCCAGACAGCGCCTGAATTCGACCTAGCTGACAAGCTAGTCGTCGGAAATCTTGCCACTGTCGGGACTCGAACCTAGGACCTCCCGGTCAGAGGCACTGCAGTGACATCAGTTGATTCACTGAGCCAGGTCCGAAATTCACCGTGTTGGTCGGCACTAGTTATCACCAACAAGAAGGGGAACATCACTGCTACCTTCTCCACATGCTTTCTCTATTGGGAAGTAATGCATTATACTCACGGAACGGGAATGCAGCTGTTGATGCGCGAAAATAATCAGCTGCCATGTACGAGCACCTAAAACAATGTTTTTCGGGCTTTTCGAATTTTTCCCTTCCTTAATATTAGACTTGAAAAGTGACTTTAAGAATATTACAGAAGGGTAAAATTTTGTCCTACGTAGTACAAGTATTGAAAACTTTGGGGTAATTTTAAAGAAAATGTGATTTGAGCGTTTCTGAAAATTCGCATTTTGAAGCTCATCTTCACCTAAAACCGTCGAGTTTTTGAGAAAATTCATAAGATATTATTTATTTGTATACACAAATGCTATAATGTACAAAGAAATCCCCTCTTGTAATTATTGACGAATATTAAAAAAATACTTTTGTTTAATATTTTACAACAAAAGAATACATTACTGTCATTTATTGAGTCCATTTATCACTATCCGTACAAAAAATCTGAAGAAAAAATTGGAGTAGTTTTCGAGAAAATGACGTTTGTGCTGAAACGAGCTTTTTTTCTGAAAATGCCAAAATGTGGAGTTCATTTTCGTAGAAACTTTTCGTGAACAGTTTTCGAATAACTTTTTAAGACATCATTTGGAGCACTTGTAGTCAAAAGTATAATAATGTGTACATGTCACTGATAATATAAACATTAACGACATGAGAAATATCAAAAAATTGCATTTGTGTAATTTTAGAAGTCCCAAAAGAATACATCAAAGTGGCCCATTCGTCGCCTTAATCCTACACACTGCATTTCGGTCAATTCGCACAAGAAAAATTGAAGACAATTTTTGGAGCCGATTTTGAGAAAATTCAAGTTTTAATATTTTTAATAATGCCAACATTTTACACAAAATTACGCGAAAAATACTAATGTTTTTGTAACAATTTAAATGATAATAATCAAAGAACTATGTGAAGAACAAAATTAATTTGATAAAAAAATCTTTAACTTCACTATTGTAGTTTTAGTAAGACACCGAAAAATCAAACTCTAGAAATTATCGAAAATTTAGAGTCAACGTTGAAAACTAAATCTTTAAAAGCTAAATAACATTTTATTAACATGTGATACATACTTAACACTTTAGTTTTATTGATCTAAGGATCTAGGAGTATTTAAAGATCAGCCTAGAGCACATTTTTCAAACTGATGCTAAAAACGTTTTGTAATATTGTGCATTTTCGTATTTTTAATTATTGTAACACAGAATTTGAAACATCAGCAACAATGAGAGATGCGATCAGGAACATAATTCTGAAATTCTATGAGTTTTATCCTTTCCTATTTTGATGAACTTGGGTATCCATTTCCACATAAAGTGAGCTCAGTTTTCAGAAGTAGCCATAATTTAATCACGATTTTTACACATATAATAAAGAATTTGAAAAATACATGCTCTATCAATCGTCTTAATAGTTCTTTTCCTACATTGTGTAACTAAACGTGTGAACACATTACTTTTTGTTTAACTTACAATAAATACAAAAATTCAAGTATTTAATGGTTCAAAGTTTCAGGTATGTACGAGCACTAATAGAGGTATGTTTTAAATTTTGAATTTCTAGTGGAATTTTTAAAATAAAGAATATAGTAGGTTGATAAATTCATAGAACACCGTGAATTATGCAAATGATGGGTACCGCCTTCTCTACTGCGTTAAAGTACAATTAGTATACCAAGTACTCTATTGTGATCCATTGAACGTTATTAAATTTCGTATCAAGTTCCTGACATGTTCATCGCCATTCTGTGAATAACATGAGGTCACCACTTATTCTTAAGCACAAGTGATATTTAGCTTCGGTCGCAGAATTCGGAAAAGATACTGAACTGGTATGCGACAACTGTAAGGGAAAAATAGAGGTTCACTCGTCAGCAATATTTAGTGCGGCTGCGTGTAGTGGCAATGTGTGGTATTTTCGAATTTTGAATGTATTCAAGTACAAGTTTCTATTTGTAAGTAAAGTAAACTAGTGGTTCCACAACAGCATATTTTACCATTATTTGTAACTTTTGCAATTTTCGAAAATTGAGAGTTCAACTGATATCAAACCTGCAGCCTTCTAATAAACCTTGTTTGCTCTATTTGAGAAAAAATAAAGAACAAATATGCAGGCATCCTTGGGAAAATTTTGTTTTCAAAATTGCCTTTATTTCTCGCAAAATTGCGCAATCGCTACTCATATTTTAAAAAATATGCATAACTTCATTTAAATATATAGGTTGAAGAACATATGTCATGAAGCCAACAAATCTTGAATATTGAGGTTATATGAAGTCGCCGAAAATATTTTCAATTTTTGATAATTCAGAGAATTAATTTCCGTAACAAGACCTAAAACATGTGGTTTCTGATTGCAAAGTGTTAGAGTAAGTTATTTGACTACTTTTAGGATGATTCAATTTTTCGATTTCCAGGACACCCAAAACGAATTAATCTGTGAAAAAATCGCCATTTTTGCCGTACAATACATTCTCTATACTACTTAAGCAGTTTGTCAGAGAGTAAATTGAAGTAATGAGTTACAATTCTTTTGGTTCTAAGAGAAAGAAGAGATAGTGAAATTGGATGCGAACGAGGAGGGAGAAGTGAAGAATGCCAGGAGGACGAGTAGGATCAGGATGGGAAAATGACCACGAGAAGGAAAGAATCAGGAAGATGATGAATGTCAAGTCGAAGAAGAGAGATAATGAAAACAAGAGAAATTGGAAGAGATATGAGATGATGAACGAGAAGAAGAAGAAACAACAAACAAGGAACATGGGAGGGAGATCACGAGGGGGAAAAGTGGAGTAAAAGGAGACAGAAAAGAAGAGGAATAAGACGAAAACGAAGATCATAGAAAACAACGATGAAAGGGAAAAGACGAACCACTAAAAGGAAGAAATAAAGAAACTGATAAAAATAATATTTGAAATGTGTGTTGGCGTATGGAACTCAGTGCAGCTTCAGATCCGTAAGGTCTGGAGTTACTCTGCCCGTCGCGACATGATGGTCCTCGCTAGGAGAGAAGAGAAAAGGGACGAAAAAGGGAGGGGAGAGATAGAGGAAGAGAGGTAGAAGTGGAGGGGAAAAGAGGTGGGGAGGAGAACCAGGTAGCTGGGAAAGAGGATAGGGAGAGGGAAGAGGGCAAGGCAGAAGAGAGTGAGAAGAGAGAGGGGGAGAAGAGAGGGAGGGGGAGAAGAGAGGGAGAACCAGAGAGAGAAGGGAGAGACGAGAGAGGGAGAGATAGAAGAGAGGGAGAGAGAAGAGAGAGAGGGGAGAGAAGAGAGAGAGGGAGAGAGAAGAGAGAGGGAGAGAGAGGAGAGAGAGAAGAGAGGGGGAAGACAGGGAGAGAAGAGAAAGGGAAAAGAGGCAGAGAGAGAGGGAGAGAAAGAGAGGGAGAAGAGAGAGGGAGAGTGCGAAAGAGCAAGAAGAAAGAGAAAGGGTGAAGAGGGAAGGAAGGAAATGAGAGAGGAAGGAAAATGAGAGAGGAAGGGAGAAAGCAGGAGACGGATGAGAGGGAAGAAGGGAGAAGAGACAGATGGAGGGAGGAGACGCTGGCAGCCCGCCAGGCGGCGTCGCGGGTGAAGACGGGGAGAGAGAGGCGGTGGCGCGGGAGGTGCCGGGTTCTGGTCTCCAGTCGTGACGAGGACGGGGAGGGCGGGGATGGATGAAGAAGACGCGGCCGAGGCGAGCGCTGGTGCAGCGTCGCGTCGGGGACCGGTCCCTGGACGAGGGCACTGACGAGGGAGCACAGGGTGAATTCGTTAATGCCTTATTATGTGGCGGGACTCGGACCATCAGGCTAACTCATCCGTCTGACCAACCACATTTCGCTAACATCCTTTCACCTCTAGCGGAGAAGTATGGTATTACTCGTGCGCCGAAAAAAGCGATTTTGAATATAGGTCAGAAGATTCTTATAGGCTTGAGGATCTTTTACATGCAGCAAATCTACAACATGGGCCAGCCGACTATACTTCCCCTCCGAAGGAAGACGTAAGAAGAATTTTTTCGCACGAGTTTCGATCGGATTTGAAACCGCAAACTTGGTTTCAGAAGTTCCATACGCTGACCGTTATACCACCGAGGCCTCAGTGTGGGCGGGATGGACGAGACGGCAGCGAGCACTGGGGCGGGTCGCGGCGAGAGCCACCCGTAGTGTAGTGCATGTTAGTGTAAGTGTGTGTGTGTGTGTGTAATTGTGTCCAAGTAAGGGGTGAGTATAAGACAAGAAAGAGGAAAGAAAGATCACGCGCGGTCCGTGGTCCTTTTGTTACGGTACTGCTCCGGCATTCGTCTGGTGTTGATCGAAGAAACCACGGAAAACCACCGATCAGAGCAGCCGACCGCTAGAATTCCCCTTCAGACAGCGACTGAACTCGACCCACGTAGTGTCGGAAATCCTTCCACCGTCGGGACTGGCCCCATAGGGCGTCGGTGTGTGCGTGTGCGTGCAAGCGTGCGTGCGTGTGTGCGTGTTGGCCGGAACCCAGCCACGCGCCGTCCTGCACTGCCCGCCCCCTTCCCTCCCGCCGCGTCCCGTCGCGTCGCCTCGCTGCTTTGCATATTACGTAAAGGACCTCCCGCGCGGAGGCGACGGCGGTGCACGTGCGGTGGCCGAGCGGCGTTCGCTCCGGTTTCTAACGACGCTCGCTGCGTTTCCCTTGTTCGTACCGTTGGTATGCGGATCGCTGTTGTCGACTGGGAGTGGGGCCGCAGAGCATCAACTGATGTCACTGCAGTGCCTCGGATCGGGAGGTCCTAGGTCCCGACGGCGGCAGGATTTTCGACACTAGCTTGTCAGTCACTAGGTCGATTTCAGACGCTATCTGATGGAGAATTCTAGCGGTCGGCTTCTCTGATAGGTAGTTTTCCGTGGTTTCTCCGTTCAACATCAGAGGAATGACGGAGCAGAACCCTAACAAACTGACCACGGACGGGGTGCGATCTTTCCTTTCTCTTCCTTGTCCTATTTTTACCTCTTACCTGCGTACACTTACACTAACATGCGCTACACTACCACACATGCCGGAAGGCCGGTCGGGAGCTTAGAGCTTGTCCCGGCTGGGGTGGTGCCCCGTTGGTGGGAGAGTCCTGGTTAGGGGGAAACCCCACTAGCCGACGGTAAGTCGGCGCCGGATCTCGCCATCCAGCGGGGGAAGATCACCGCTACCTCCCGAGAAAAATACAACACTTACGGGACTAATGACCTTAGCAGTTGACGTGTCCGGAAACATCAATCAATCAGATGGCTGTTCTTTCTATTTGTCTTCCACACGACGAAAGATGACTATTTTGTACGATGTATAAGTCTCCAAGCACCAACCCCATTTGCGCAATTGTGAATACGAAATTCACGCCAGATGGGCATCAAAAACATTTCCTACGAAACATCTCGATTGTCGTAGATTCGTTCGTTGTAGACGAGGAACGCACGCTACCCCCATGCTAATTTGAGAAAGTTTTGTTTCAGACCAGAGTTTTCCAATTGGCACTTTTATAATTACATAACTGGAACTATAAAAGTGATAAAACCCTCAACATTAGTGGTCTACTGGAAGTTTTATATTGTAGGGATAACTGGTCGACACTTAGTCACTTAATGAGACTGGCTAAAACGGAGCAGAAAGTGAGCATTAATTTTTTTGATGTTGAAGCTGAACGCCCTCAATCGTCTCACTGAACAATTATACTATTCATCTTATCTTTATTCAATTATTATTAATGTTCTCGTTGTATGTACTACATTCATCATTAAGTATGTTGAATAAATGTCGTATCTAATATGTATTTGTTTCAGTATAATCTAAGTGGTTAGGGTAAAAACCATTGTAATTACCGTGCACTCCGCGTCTTAACTAGAATTTGATATGTGGCCCATAAACCCTTCTAAGTTGGACATACCTTTTCTAGACCCATAAATTAGGACTTACATCCATTGTGAGGCACAAAGTGATATTCAAAATGACACCTATTTTGATTTGCTTTTTATACTTTTGCAGGTTTCGCTCTTTTCAGTTTCTCACTCCGTGCTACGTGGGGGGGAAATGGTGAGTACTTATTCTCTAAGATTAAGGAAATGACGAATGTTTACAAATTCTGAACCAAAACAATCACTAATCCCTGTGAAAACAGATTGAAGTTTGTTTCTGAAAATTTAATCGAACTGTTTTACATTTACTAAAATCTGACTGGATCTTCTACTGGACTGTAGCAGGAAAACCTGCTATTCGTCTTAATTTAAAACCGTAATTTATAATATATAAATATAATCACTGATTATTTTGGAATGTTTACAAATTCTAGACCAAATCGATCACTGATGAAACACCTGTGAGAACGGATTGAAGCGTGCATTTACGTACTCAAGCCCGCACGTTCAAAACAAAAGACATTTTTGATTAAGGTCTTGTCACAACCGACGACGTAATTAATAAATGACCGTAGTTAAGCGTATATTCTATTAATTTTATTAATAGTGTTTTTACTATGAAACCCGTCAATTGTAGTAAGCTACAATACACATGAGACCCACAACCTTCATTTAAAACAAAGGAACGCAATTTGATTGAGAAGAAAGCTGACATTTCTTTCCAAACTAAAAACTCTTAGTTTTTTCCCCTAGGTATGGGCGCGCAGGGTGTCTGAGTCACCCCAAACATGAAGCGCCTACTGCTGGGTTCATTATAGAGATTTCTGCTATGTTTGCAATAATTGTTTCCTCCGTACAGGGAAGAAAACACAAAATCCTGAGTATGGTTTGTGCGCTACTGTTGTTTTCAGACGGACGGACGGACGGACATCGTTTGTAGCCACTCTTGCATTTCCTTCCAGGGGGATTTCGTGCCCTGAGTGGGCACCCGGGCGCTAGCCTCTATCCGCACCCCCTCCCCCCCCACGGGCGCACAAATACACCATTGGGCTGGTATGCGCGTCCCGCCGGAACGCCGTTTTCCTTCACGGGAACCTTCATAGTTAAGCCTGGGTTGGGCCACTCAGCTAGCTCCGAGTAACTAGCTCTTCAGGCTACCACCGGAGTCAAATTCAGCGGCCACTCACAATGCCCCAAAATAAGTCCCTCCTCAATAACTCATGAATATCAGGCATTGTCACAACGAAGCCAAGCATCCATCTGGGGATTGCCCGGAAGGCTCGGAATCCTCAACCTGTCTCCGCACTGCCTCCACCTTGAAGCTATCGACCTGAGTATCGCCGGAATCCAGGCAAGCCAACGGGGAGGTTGATGCTCCCCGTCGGACTTTTGTATGTAGGATTTGGAGGAGTACCGCACTCAATCCTGCCCAAAGGTCGGTAGCAAAGCTTCTTCTCACTGCCTCCATATTGAACGACGTGAGAACGACGTGAGAACCGCCGGGTAACTCGGAGCTGAGTTGCGGACGTATAGACATAAAAACGTTTAAGTGATTTTGGTATCAAGGGTCACCAAAACGTATATTTTCGTTAATATTTCGATATCGACATTCCGCATAATTACATAACTTTATCTTATACTACTTATATTACTCCGTAAACGTGGAAGTAAATATAACTTGACTAGGGCCCACCACAGGAAATGATGCACCCTTAAAGAGACTAAATCAATTCAATAATGAGCGTTCTTAATGTCTTACCCAGAGAGAGCCTTGGTTTCTTCTATTGCCCCTCCCGAAAATGGATGTGTGCGTTAATGTACGCGAATTGAACATGCCGACGTGTGTATTAAAAGTACACGAGCTTGCCACGATATGTATTTTTGTGTACTCAGACCGAAATGAATGTACGCATGAGCTTAAATGAGAAATGCTTCATGTGTTCGAGATGGATTTGAAAGGACACACAAACAATGTGTTTGCCTGCGGGCCTTTGTGAATTGATGTGCACATCTAGTTTGCTAATCTAGTGAAATACTTTCCTTGGAAATAGTTGCTGTGGAAATCTTGCACGATTCTTTTTGAAACTGACATTATCTGAACCACCGTGAAAATGTTACACATTTGAACTCATACGTATTGGCCTATGATGGATTACTTCACTAGAAGTAGCCTCATTGACCTAACCTATTCCTCTGCAAATGATCTCAAATAGCCAAGTCTCCCCCGCCCCAGAACTTTCATTGGAACTTCAGCATGTACGTTTTCATATTCGGTTTGGTAACCACAGCATCACCCTTGCCACTGTCAGTTTAGATGTGCACTGGTTGAGTTATTAATTCTTCTTGAGATGTGCAGTGGTTGAGTGATCAATTCTTCTCACTTCAGCTGATTGAATCTGTGAATAACTATAATGTATTTCGTAGAATTTTAGCATGCCTTTAAGGGCTCAGGAACTCAATTCTACGTCATTTCGGGCTAAAAATTATTTGTAAAACAAAATGGGACTCGAACATAAAAGTATTGGCAATCTATATCTGAAACTTCTGTATTAATTTTCTGTCTGCCAAAATTTACAACAATTTACAGGGACATAAATTTTAATCCTGGAGGACGCACAGAGTTTTACGTATAATTTTTGGACAAAATCTAACATAGCACTATGATTTCAAGTCCTTCAGCTAAACATTCGTTCTCTGCTTTACATAATAGTAATGGACACACTAATGAGGATGATGCTATTTTAATCAGAGCTGCGAATTCTAATTTTCTTATTATTTATTTGAAATCTGAACTTTGTATAAACTTTAAACTTCTATTAACATTAACTACATTTTTTTGTGTTTTCAATTTATAATTTATCACCAATTGTCAATCATGTACGTTTTGTTTCATGGAAAAATGATATTTCTGACAATTTTTTAAAATTTAAAGATATTTAATAAAGAAAATATTTTTTTTATCATTAAGGAATACACAGTGCTTGGTGATTTCTTATAACTATATTAACAGCATTAATTCGTGGAACACTAAATTAATAAATAAATTATTACTGGAGGCTCTCAAGCAGGCCTACATTTAGTTGTTCATGTGCAAACCACTGCTTGTCACACTACATGATTTATTTATTTCCTGTCATTCCAAATGAAACTTTTAATGGGAATGTAGTCTATTTAATTGAAATGGAAATCAGTAGGTATAATGGGAATTCTTGGTATTCATACAGATTGATGTTTCCGCAACCAGTTTGTATTTCACTTTCAACAAACTGCGAGTGAGAGACAAGGAACGGCGCAAAGGACACTTTCGTGCACCAACCTCTTCTAGTCAAAAGTTGGGTTGATTGATTAATTAATTAATTAGTGTTTCTGGGCGTGTCAACCGCTAAGGTCTTTAGTTTCATAACTGTGAGGTTTGTTTTATCGCTGGATGTGATGGTGATCTTCCTCCGCCGGGCGGTGAGATCCGGCGAGGCTACACGGCGGCTTGCTGTTTTCCCAAACCAGGTATCTCTCACCAGCGGGACACCGCACTAGCCGGGACGAGCTCTAAGATTGATTGATTGATTTTTTTCGTGTTTCCGGGCGCGTCTACTGCTTTGATCGTTAGCCCCGTTAGTGTAGTGCATGTTTTTTCTCGGGAGATGGCGATGATCTTTCCCCGCTGAATGGCGAGATCTGGCGCCGACCTACCGTGGGCTAGTGGGGTTTCTCCCTAACCAGGACTCTTGTCACCAGCGGGGCACTGCCCCAGCCGGGACAAGCTCGAAGCTTCCGACCGGTTCCCGGCATGTGTGGTTGTCTAGTGCAAGTTAGTGTGGATGTGTGTAAGTAAGGGGAGAAGATAGGACAAGGAAGAAGAAGGAAAAATCGCGTGCGGTCCGTGGCCCGTTTGTTAGGATACTACTCCGGTATTCGCTTGGTGTTCATCGGAGAAACCACGGAAAACTACCGATCAGAGCAGTCAGCCGCTAGAAATTACCTCTAGATAGCGGGTGGACTCGATCTACCTATCTAGTATGTGCAGAAAATCCTGTCTCATCGGGACTCGAACCCTAGGACCTCCATGTCAGAGGCATTGCAGTGAATGTAATTGATGCCCTGAGCCACCTAAACCGGTAAAAGTGGACAGAACAACAATCTGAACATTTGACAGCGTAGCTAATTGTAAGTGTGACGGCAATGCCTTGCTAGGCCTTCGTCCGTGGCTTCTGTTTCTATTCAGCGTCACACCCTTATCCTCTTCTCATTACAACTTGCATCACATGGTCCAATCTCCCTTTGGTCACTCCCCCTTTCCGTCTCCACTTCACTCCGACATTGCTCATCGCCGCTCTCGACCACCGCTTTCATCGCCTCTGCTCCTCTCGACTCTCGGCTTGCGTTCTTCTCTGCCTCTGCTCATTGCTCACGACTCCCGATACACATCGCCTCTGTTCATCACCGTTCTCGTCGCCAGTTCCACTGCCCTTCTGCTCATAGCCGCTCTCAACTTTCACTCTACTCCACCACTGCTCACTGCCGCTCTCGAACTCTGCTCCTTCCCACCTCTGCTCATCACCTCTCGACCTCTACACCACTCCACCTCTGCTCGACGCTCTCGGCTTGCGTTCTACTTTGCCTCTGCTTATTGTTCTCGACTCCAGATCCACTCCGCCGCTCTCGAACTCTGCTCCACCCTTCCTCTGCTCAATACCTCTCTCAACTCCCACACCAATCCGCCTCTGCTCCTCAACGCTCTCGGCTTGCGTTCTTCTCTGCCTCTGCTCATTGCTCTCGACTCCAGATTCACTTTGCATCTGCGCATCGCCTCTCTCTATCTTATCTACACCTCTGCTCATTGACACCTTCTTCATTCTAGACTACCGTTCCACGCAGCTTCTGCTCATCGCCACTCTCGATCACCGCGCTCCTCGCCTCTGCTCATTGTCGCTCTCAACTTGTGTTCTACTCCGCATCTTCTAATTACCAGTCCCGACTTCGTCTTAACTTGGCCTCTTCTCGTCATCGCTGTCTTTCTTCCCTGTAGCTCGGCTCATTGCCGCTCTCTACAGCAGCTCCTCATCGCTTCTGCTCATCGTCTCTCTCGACCACCGAACAATATTCCTCTGCTCATCACCGTTCTGGACCACACTCCTATTCAGCCTCTGCGCTTTTTTTAACAATCAAAATGTTGACTGGCTAACATTGTTTATTTGCAACCAAAATACTCATTCTCCGTTAATAAAACACCATAAAACAATAAATATTCGACTATATTTTGGTTTCTAAAAGCCTGAAATCTTGCTGATTAGTAGTTATAAAAGCTTAGTCTAGTTCATTTAATATTGTACCACATCAGTGAGATGTTTCATTCCTAACAATGAATCGCGAAACTGTATCAACAATCTGTTATTTTCATTCTGCGGGAGTACCAAATTTTAACGACAGAATTTCATTTTGCGTTTAGACTTAAGAATTTTAAGAGTCGCACAAGAATGTTAGAAGAGCCGCATACTGCTCATTAACCACGCTGTCTCCCTTGCTGCAAAACTATGTGTGTTTTCATGGCAGGAGTCAGAATGATTCACATGGAAAATACATGTTATGATTTCTTTAGGTTACTTCAAATATTCTATTGAGTAAACCCTGTCAGATAAGCAAAAGAACTGGTAAAGCATAATTATGGGAAATGTCTGAACTAATAGTTATTTATTACTAATACTTAGCTTTTAAAGTATAAAAGTTAACTGCTAATTAAACATTAATTCAAAGTTATTTATGACACGAACTAATTAGGTCATTAACAATCATAACGTGTGAGGAAATGTAGAAGACTAGAAAGTATAAAGGACAGGATTTGTTCGCGTTAACACTTAGTTGTTGTTTGGGTGTGGAGAAGCCTGTTTTTTGCAAGGCGATCGCGAAAAGAAAACGAAAAGGCGACAGTGATGTTCTGACCCCTACGGCGAGCAAGTTACTGCGTCTAAAAGTGTCTCCGAAAGATCCACTTCTCCGAACCTGTTCTTTTCATGCAGAGAACTGGAGAAGACGTGCTCCCCACGCCTGTTCTGCGAAGCCCGACGCCAGTCGCAAAAAGACTTCTTGAAATAATTGGTGGATTTGTGATATTGCTGGGGAGGTTCGTAAAGCACGTATACTGTCAACCTCAGTTTGTTTGACGGGATGTCTTTGAAGTCTCATTGAAACGTGGGAGTCTCTTGTTCGACTTCAGTCAATTAGATTCAGTGTGTTAACACTACTGACATGAAACTTTAATGATTTACCTGGTATTAAAGCTTTTTCTTCTTTCTGTTAGGTACCCTAAATGGATAAGATGTACAATTACAGGTAGTCGTCGGTGAGGAAAAACAATAATATCAACTGTGTGTATTACAGTGGTTTTTGTAATACTTCATTCACATTGAAAGTGTACCTTAACAACCTTGTAGTTCTTATGTTCTAAATGTTCACTGAATATCTGATGATAATCACATGAAATCTAAAAATGAAAATCTTTTATACTACTTTTATTTTATAATAACCCATTCACCAGATTCGAATTTTGGATTTCTAAAATAGAACTAATTTATCAAACGGGTTTTATTTCATATGCACTACTACTCGAACATGTAGTAATGGTCATTTAACGTTTACATGAGTATTAAAAGTTCTGGTTTTCTTAAGGGTCTCGTAAAATATTATTTTAGATCTTTTTATTCGCTAATTCTGGACAACATTCGATATTTAAAATTTATAATAATCTGTCCTTTTGATAGAAACAATATGCAGGAAATGGTGGCGATATTTTTTCAGAAAGAAGTTTCGTGAGTCTGTGATGAATTTTTTCCTTTACATTGTATATTACTTTCTCATACCTGTAGTGTAGTCAAAATTCGGGACCCCAGATACCTAGTAGTCTTTTTTATGTAACGACTGTTTGTCCGTCTGCCTGTAGTGAACATGAGTGCTCAAAAACCGTAAACTGTACACTTTACATCAAAATGGGTATTTAAAGATCGTCGGGGCTGATGTTATGGCCCCTCGAATTTGAAATGAAGCAATTATTTTTGGGGGACTCTTCACATGAAGGCCTAAGGACATTTCCTTCTCCCTTTTTCGAAAACCTCTCCAGATTTTCTTTAAAAATTTTATCCGAATGGAACAATGTTCGCTTAATAACATGTTATTGACCTTCTTGCCAACACCTAGAACATCGAAAGTTGAAAAAGATAAAATTATTTCGACACTCTCCAATTATTGAAGGTATAGATATTTTCCAAAGTATTAAAAACGTTTTTCAAAGTATTTCTCAGTATTAGGTTTTAAAATATTTTCAAAAACATTTATTTTAAAATATTAGTCTTTTTGCGAATTTTTCTTCCGTCATGTGGTTCTACAGTCACATGAAAATTGAAAATCCTTAATGATATTTCAAATGCACAGCCAAGAGGAACGATTATAGCCTTGTGCACATTATGTCCTTGGATTTAAATACCAGTACGGGCAAATATATATATATATATATATTTTTGCATGAACAGACCATAACACATTGAATCCAATGACAGAAAGTCATTTTCATTCAGAGTTTTGAATTTCAAAAATTAAAGACCAATATTTTTTTTCGAATTTCATTTTGTTTGGGTTATAGTACGTCTAGTATTTGCTGAAGTGTTCTAAGAAAGAAGTTGCTCTATTATAATTCATAATCATTTCCAGTAAAACGACATAAAAAGATTTGTAGTAGCACTATTAGTTATCAAAGTTACCTAATTGTTATTTCTCAGTCGCATCTTTTTTTCTATTACGTCTTCAAAGTTCTGTTTCTTAGATTTCCTTGCAATGAGTGTCTGGTCCAGCATTTCCTCCTCCGCAGCTCGCCGCTGAATGTGAAAGCGATAATCCGCTTTCGGGACACCCCTAGCGGCGGGGAGGCTGCGCCTGGGGATTTACGATCGCGAGTCCTGGGTTCGAGCTCCAGTTCCTCGAAAAGCGCCCGCTCTGCAAGACGGCGCACTTGAGCCAGGCCCACCCAGCGGCCGCCACCGCCACCGCCACCGCCACTGCCACCGCCGCCGCCGCCGCCGCCGCCGCCGCCGCCGCCCCCGCCGCCACCACCACCGCCGCCACCGCCACCACCGCCACCGCCACCGCCACCGCCACCGCCACCGCCGCCGCCGCCACCGCCACCGCCACTGCCACTG